>PVKA01004253.1:0-67468 GCA_004027165.1 Ctenomys sociabilis
CCCAGGTGGGTGGGCCTGGGCTTTGGTGGGTTTTCTGGGCTCACAAAAGGATAGTGGATGATCTTATTCACTGAGTAGGCTGTACTGAGCCGGCCAGCTTGTGCTGGGTCCGGGTCTACAGGCCGTAACCTGAGAAGGCTGGGAAAGGTCCCTCTGGTGCAGTGGGCCTGGAGCCCTCACTCATAGGCCAGGCTGTGCTGGGTTTCGGTCCGTAGCGTGGGACCGTGGATTGCTGAGAAATGTCCCTCCGGTGTGGCAGGCTACGAGTTCTCACACAAGGCCGACCTGCACTGGGTCTGGAGCTGTGGGGTGGGACCAGTAATCACCTGGAAGTGTTTCTCTGGCACAGTGTGCCTGGAGCTGTCACCGGGCCACGGGAGGTGACGGGCAGCTTAATCCCTGGGAAATGTATCTCAGGCACGACGGGCCTGCGGTTCTACACTCACTGACCTTTGATGCCCAGAGAATCGGGGAAATTCCCACTCAATCAGTGGGCTTTAGGTCACGGGATCCGGGGAGGTGTTGGTGAGTGGGACCTGAGGTTTCAGGCCAGTCACTGGCTTGGAGGGGTTATGGACAGGGATTCGCGTAGCGCGTGTGGGAAGAAGCCAAAGGCTCTCCCTCAGACTCACCACACTCTCACTGTTCTGGGAAGCCTGGTGGGTCCTGTAAGTTCGCTTTCGCTGGGAGAGCTTGGCGTGGGATCCAGGAGGCCGCTGGAGTCAGCCACTGTCTCAGGCTGGTCTCAGGGGCTGGGCGGGGGCGGGCGGGATGGAGCAGGACGGCGGAGTTGGCCGCGCTGTCTCTGGCCGGTCTCAGGGGCTGGGCGGGGCCTGGCGGGATGGAGCAAGATGGCGGAGTTGGCTGCGCTGTCTCTGGCCGGTCTCAGGGGCTGGGGTGGGCTGGCAGGATGGAGCAGGATGGCAGAGTCGGCCGCGCTGTCTCTGGCCCGTCTCAGGGGCTGGGCGGGGGCTGTTTATTGATTTTATTAAGAAACAAATAGCAATGAGACAGTTTCAAAACCAATTAATAGGATAGTTTCAGTCATTAATACATTGCATATTGTTGTCTTATGGTGGTTATTCATAGTACAAGATGCAGACATGATATCCTGTCCAAACACTATTAGTATAAATCTTTTTTCTCATTGAATTAAGAGAAAGTAGCTTTATTATATTTATCCATGATAGATGGAATGTCATATATAAGAATGAGGAATGTGCTAAAAGCAAGAACAGTAAATGGCAATCTTCTGACTTACCATTTAAAAAATGAATTTAATGGATTTTAATACAGTGATTAGTATAATGCCTTGTAATCCAATTACCTTCCAAAAACCCCATCTCTAAAACACAGAAAGATATTGGGTGACATTTAGATATAAACCATAATAGAAAATCAAAAGATTTGTCTCTTTTTTTGATTAATTAATTACATGACATAGGTTGGTTTTATTTAGTGCCAACTTTATAGTACTTCCCATAATGTACTAACTTTTTATGTATTAGTGAACTCAATTTGTTCACAAGTTCTGTAGAATCTTTCTATCTTACATTCATGAGGGGGATTGGTGTGCAGTTTGCTTTATTTCTCATGTATGTATAATTTTGGTATCAGTAGTGCTGACTTCCCAGAAGTGAGAAGAGTGTACTCTCTCTCAAATTTTATAGAAGCATCTTATAGAACTTGTGTTAAATGTGTTATATCACTTACATGTAATGTCATTTAGGCCTGGAGTTTTCTTTAGGAGAAGGTTCTTAGCCTCAAAAGTTTCTCTCTTTAATAGGTGTAAATAGAGATATAGTAATGTTATCTGTTTGTTCTTGAATAAATTTCACTGTGACCTCCAAACGGGGGATGGGTGGCACCAGGGGAGATGGCTTAGTAGAGTAAGCGCTTCCCTGGCAAGCGCAAGGGCCTGAGTTCAATCCCCAGTGGAAGGCTGGCCAAATAGCTCAGCAGATTAAAACACCTGCTTAGGCAGCAGCAGGTATTCAATCCCCAGCATGTTGTGCTGCCCTGGGCGAGCTGAGACAGCATTGAGACTGGGCATGGCAGCACACATCTATAATCCCAGCGCTTGGGAGGCAGAAAATAGGAGAATCTCTAGGAGTCCAATTTGTGTAGTGAGACCCCCATAGTCCCTGTACTAGATACATTTTTAAAAAAGAATGACAGTGGAGTGTTAGTGTCTCTGTGATGAATGTTGCATAAATGTAATCTGACACTTAGTTGTTAATTGGTACCATATCTTGTTTGATCAACTATGGTTAAAGTTATGAATCAGGGAAACAAGATATAAACTAACCAAAAGCTCCACATGGCCTAAAATGATCTATAGCTTGTGGTCAAGGACCAGTTCTTTCTTTCTTTTTTCTTTTAACTAGTTTCAAAATTATGAATTACTTACCCTTTGAAAACCATAAATTACATATAAAACAGAATCATCAAATATCTTGATCTTCCAAGAGAGAAAGGGGCTCTCATAATAGAATTCTTTTCTTGAAGAACTAGCATCCCTACAGTTTGGGTGGGCTACCTCACAACATAGAGCTGTTCCTGGAACAAGTGTTCACATAGAGGTTAACAATCCATGACCTAAGAGTAGGGCAGTTTCTCTATCTGGCAAGAAATTGAACTGCACAACTACTGTATGATCCTGAACGTTCACAAAATTAAAGATATAATAGGAGAGGGAGAAGAAAGCAGACCTCTACTCTTTCTCTGTGCCTTTGTTTTTAACCTAATCAGTGAAATGCAGAGAATTAGTGCAGA
Source organism: Ctenomys sociabilis (assembly GCA_004027165.1). Taxonomy (NCBI): domain Eukaryota; kingdom Metazoa; phylum Chordata; class Mammalia; order Rodentia; family Ctenomyidae; genus Ctenomys; species Ctenomys sociabilis. The sequence goes on from PVKA01004253.1 coordinate 2,776, forward strand.
TGATCTCTAGGGTCCCTTTTAGTTTTAACATGTTTCTAAATTTACAATGTGTGGTAGTGTTGTCAGTAATATAGAACAAGCATTATGCTTGTACTGGAAATTATACTGGTTTGTGACCCAATAACATACATTACAGGAAACTTAATAATTCTGAATATGTTCATTGTAGAGCATGAGTTGAAAAACTTTGTACTGACATTATCTTATTGCAGTTTTCTTGAATGCTTTTGAAAGCAGTACCATATATCTTGACAGTGAAACCAGCTAACCAAATCTGACTTTTAACACATCTGTAAAGAGTGATGACCCTGTCAATTGAGATGAATGTCTTGAAGATCCATTGCTTCACTTCATCAAAAGATTCAAATTGTATTAAAGTGGCACAATCCTAGGTAAGGCTGATGTTGATCACATTGCTAAATTCATCCCATTTTCTTTTGCAGGAGCTATTGTGACAATCTTGGTTACCATCCATTAAGTGCTGCTGACTTTGGAAAGATTATGAAAAATGTCTTTCCAAACATGAAGGCGCGTCGTTTGGGCACTAGAGGCAAATCTAAATATCCTTTACCATAATGCTACTATTAATCTTTTCAAGTTCTTACTTACTATAGAACACTTGCTATTGTAATTAAGCTGTGAACTGTATTTAGAAATGAATTTAATCAACACATATAAATAGTACTTAGTGGATAATTGCAAATTTTACCCTCCCAGCTATTACCAAACTGAAAAAGAAACAACAAAGAATGGTTCTTGTGTTTAGTATTGTAATGTACTTTACCATTCTCTATCACTGTGAAGTGTTATTAATGATCTGAACTGATTTTGCTGTAATAATAAGAATAGTAAGATATTCCATGTGCTCAGCAGTTGTAAACTACATGAATAAAAATAGAGGATGATGTTAGCTTCTTTCCTTCTAATTTAGAAACAAGCATCTCCTTGGTTAAAATAGTAATAATACAATATTTTTTTTAAAAACTTCTTGGAAAACATAGCAAAAACTCTAGGATTCACTTTATTTTTCAGCAAACACCATAAACCCTATATTAAAATTAAAGCAAAGGCATAGAGAAGGTCTTTTTTGTGATAGAGCAGTACTTAGGGATTTGAGATTGTTTCTGCTTTTGAAAGAAGATTGTAAAACAGAGTATCTTTTAGAAGTATGTTCATTTTCTCTCTGCTTAGCTCTTGGCCTTTTAGAAAGTACAAAATTACTCTGGAGGACATGAAAGGAAGGAGGAGGAGGAAGGCTGCTTTTCTCAAATATTTCCAGGTGTTCTTTAGCCACTTGATAACCATCATTGTTTGCTAGTAACAAACAAAAATGTGTTCTTGTATCTTTGGCATGATACAAGTGATAATCCTGTGCGTTTCATGGAAAAAGAGAAATGAAAAGGTTAAAGCTCTTGTGACACTCAAGTTGTTTTTGTCTCAGTGCCCTAAAGTTTCCCTTCCTCATGCCAAGTTTCCATCTGGCTATTTCTTTCTTTCTGACCTATTACTGGTGGCTGGCCCAGCATATTAGGAACATTTATTCCTAGAATTTATAACAAATGAAAATTATTTCATTTAAGACAATGGTACATCAAGGCCATGAGATAGCTCAGCAGACTAAGCACCTCCTTAGTCAAACATAAGAACCAGGATTCAATCCCTGGCACCACGTACCACACCAGCCCCACTGAGCCAGCCACGTGGTGGCTCACACCTTTAATCCCAGTGCTGAGGAGGCTGAAAGTGGGAAGATTACTAGGAGTTAAAACTGTGTAGTGAGACCCTGTACCAAATACATTTAAAAAAAAAAAAGACAGTAATACTTAACATTCTATAAGAAGTATTTCTATTTCAAGAGTGGGTATCCTGAATTTCTAATATTGAAGTTTTTGGACTGATGAATTCAAAAAGTAGATGTTATCTTATTCTAATTTTATTGTCATTTTATGTATGGTTACTTTCTAGTCTTGTCTGTGATGGCATTCTATTAATTTAGAGTACTTCAAACCTTAACTATTTAGTACGTATTGCTACAGTGGACTAAGAAAGAAAGCTTTTGTTCATATGCCAACACTGCCCAACCTTGACTTTCATAAAACTGGAGATGGGGTAAGAATTCTACCATTTCTTTACAATATGTAGAAGTGTACCTATTAAAATTGAAATGCATCCTGCAAAGTCATTTGGCTAAAACCAGGAGGCAAGAACTGTGGCTTTTGCAAAATAAACAAGGAAAAAAGTTCTGCATTGGTTTAAAGGTATTCATGTAAATGAGTTTATATCAGCATGAAATTTGAGAGAACAGAGACCTAAAGCTACTTATTTGTAGATATGTAATTTGTATAAAAACTTTAATTAGAATTGCATTAAATCTGTATTATCACTTGATATTACAGCAGTTATCACTACTCTGCTTATCCAAGAACAGGGGTTGGCTTTTCATTTTCTTATATCCTCTCTGACCTTTTTTTCCAGAGCACTGTAGTTTTCATCAGGTCTTTTGTTTTCTTAATTAATTCCTACATATTTAATACTTCTTAAAGGGCCAGGGAGATGGCTCAGTGCACTAAGCACTTCCCTGGCAAGCACAAGGGCCTGTGTTCAATCCCTGGTTCCGGGGGGGGAAAAAAAACTTCCTGAGGTACTGTAAATAGGATTATTTTCCTGATTTTTTTTTCTCAAGAATGAGGAAGTAAGAAGGATACAGATGGAGTATATATGTACCAAAGATGAGTGTAATTATTATGTATCACAAACATATACTAATTGAAAAATCTTTTTTTTTTTTTTTTTTTTTGAGACAGGGTCTCGCTGTGCGGTTCAGGCTGGCCATGAGCCCACTTTGTAGCCCAGGCTGGTCTCGAACTCGCAACGATCCTCCTGCCTCTGCCTCCCAAGTGCTGGGCCTACAGGTGTATGCTAGCACACCAGGCTCTTTATTCCTCCTAAAAGAATGTTTTCAGAGGAGAAAATATAGGCTAATATAATTTGTTTTATTGATGTTAGAAAAGCTTTTAGATTTGAAACACATTGTTCTCCATAATTAAGAACATGTCTTATATGGGCTTGAATTTAATTTTTCTGAACATTCTTTTTAAAGTTAAGTTTTCCAAATGAGAAAAGGAGGAAAAATGAAAACAAAATCATTTATAAATGGGGATAGGAAGAGGAGTCTGAAGGAAGGATAGGGGAGTGAAGGGAAAAAGAACAAGTTATATCATGTATAAGTAACAAATTCTCTATGATGAATGTGATCATTATATACCAAAAATGTACCAGTAAAATCTGATTAGAAAAGAAAAAAAGAAGTTAACCTTTTCTTTCTTTCCTTTTTGTTTAGTTGGAAGGAGTTGAACCTTCTGGGCAGCTTCAAAATATTGATGAGGAAGTTATCTCTTCTGCTTGTCGTCTTGTGTGTGAATGGGCACAGAAAGTGTTAAGCCAGCCATTTGACACAGTCTTGGAATTAGCCCGCTTCCTTGTAAAAAGTCACTATATAGGCACCAAGTCAGTAGCTGCTCTAACAGTAATGGCCACAGCATCAGCAGGTACAAAGTCACTGTTAAGCTGAAACTCCTTCTTCCTGACTCTGGTCTCTATTTAATTGTAACAAAACAAGAATTGGTCCAAGAACTCTGTCTTACAGTACTTGTTGAGTTTGTTCATATTCTACTTTAACACTAAATTGAGATTGCTTTGTTATGCCAAAAAAAAAAAAAGAAGAATGAGCCTCTCATTATAGAGATTAGTACTATATTTTTGTATAGTGCTATACCAGAATTTAAAACTATTTGGATTCCCCTGTTATTTTATTTAATTTTCCATTACCATTTTTAAGTTTTTAAAAATGCATGTATATGTTCTCTAAGTATAGTTTATACATATAGTCAATGAAATATTAGAAGTAAAATAAGATTAAATTTTAAAATTGCATACTAAGCTCCTATCCCAGAAATTAAATTCATGAATAAAGTGGCCTTTGGACACAGAGACTGGTTACTTATTTCATAAAAAATAAACTGTGTGAAACATATCTATAAAATGCCATGAAGAATATTTTTAAAACATGTACTAACATGAGAATTCTAATTTAAAGAAGAATTTTGGAACTGACAACTTCAGAATTATCAGCATTGTTGGGATAAATTACTTCCCCCTAAATTAGTAGTAATGTGAACTTTAAGTGTAAATTTATACTGTTTTGTTTCAGTCACACCTTATAAACCTAAAGCAGGAAATAAATTGCATTATCCTAGAAAATTATTTTTCTGAAAGTATATTACCATGAAATATGTTTTCTAAATGATTCCTAAGTGTGAAATCTAAATATTTTTAAATTTATGATAGATCTGTGGCCAGAATTACCATATCTGGGGGATCCATTTTGTGTAATCTGTCCTCTTGAATTGTGGTTGAGGATCAATTTCAGCAAAATAATCCCTTAAAGAGCCAGTGTGAATTTTTCTGCCTGCATGCAAACTGTGTTTGACCTAAATCTGTCTGTCGGTTTACAAGCAAGAGAGTACTTACTCAGTCAGCCTAAATGCAGCTAGGCAGTTAACATATGTTACCTCATTTAATTCCCCCAGCAGCCCTTGTAGTTGAGGACAGTCTGTTTTCAGGTCAGGAAATAGATTCAGTGAACTTCAGTGCCTTGTTCATGGGTAGTTAAGTAGGGAACCAGGATTTGATTCCTGTCTGCCTCCAAAGCCCAAGTTCACTCAGTTATGTCATACTTCATGCTTACATTCTGGAAGAATAAGGCCATAAAAGGTACAGATCCTACAACTTTATTCTTTCTACCACTCCCTAGTGACACCAAGAAGGGTACTTCAGCAGATTAAGTATTTGCAAGTCATGGGAAATAGGAATGTATCCATCTCTTCTTTTCCACATCATTCACAGATCTGACTCAAATGTTGAGTGAATAGAATGAATTTTTAAGGTATAAATGTACATTTTTCAATCAAAAGTACTAAACTATATAAACAAGTGTTTTTCCTTTTTAAAAGTAATTACTGAAAGACAACATTTTATCAATTGTATTACTGCTCAAAACATTTTCTAAATCTCTTAAAATTTTGTTCTTAGCCCTTTCTATATTGTTTTAAAAATAGACTTGATTGCAAATAAATTTTCATTCTTTGAAGGTGAATTTGCTTTTTTAAATTACAGTCTACATCTTGAGAACAGGTTGTGTTACAAATGTACTTTTTGTAAGTCAGCTGCCTGGAATTCATTGCTGCCAGAAGCCCTGACAGGAGGAACCAGGCATCCAAGCTGAGAGCCAGGGCTCTTTAGGGTGCAGGTTGTGAGAAGTTTGAACTGTGGCTAGAGCCCAGAGGAGACAGTGCAGCTGTATGTGAAAAGTAATACTTAAGTAATCTTTAAACTGAGAATCCACATGCCTGTTATCCCTGGACTCAGAGGCTGAAGCAGGAGCAGTCCTAATTAAAGGGGACCCCTCCACCCCAGGCACCATAATTACTTAGCAGAGGCCCAGGGTTCATTCCCCAATAACACAAAAAAGCAAAAAGATGATGGATACTGAACAGTGAGTATAGGGGAGAGACTTAAGGATAGTTTTGTTTTGTTTTGTTTTTGTTGTTCTCTCCAAGTTACCTACAATGATGAGAAGCAGAAAGGGCCTGGGACAGAAGACAGGTGTGCTTTGCAGGGTGGTGTCTTCCCCTTGCTCCTCACCACTGCACTCGCTAGCCACAGCTTTTGGTTTTGTTTTTTTTTTTTTTTTTTTTGTCTTTTTGAGGCAGGGTCTCACTATGCAGTTCAGGCTGGCCTTAAGCTCACTTTGTAGCTCAGGCTGGTCTTGAACTCACAACAATGCTTCTGCCTCAGCCTCCCGAGTGCTGGGATTAACAGGCATGCGCCAACACGCCCAGCCATCACTAGCCGCAGCTTAATTTCCAATTTCTACTTAATGCTACTCTCTAAGTGATCAATTTGATTACATAATTATTCTTAAAATTTATCTTACTGGATTTTATTCCTTTTCTTACTGTTTGTCTTGCTATTCTTTAAAAAATTAACTTCATGACAAATTTTTCAGAAGGTTATTATATATCTTAATATTTTAAGAAATTCTAAGTGATTTCTCTAGGTCACACTGAAATAATCATATAGTACCAATTAAAACAGTGTTACCTATTTTATGAATTTTTTATAGGAATGGAAAAAGCATTTCCCCCACATATTTTTTCTAAGATACAGAGTGGTTTCAGCAAATACTTAGTGTTCCTTCTGGGCTGAATATTAAAATAATAAAAATGCACAAATCCTACTATTTAGAGGAGCGGACAAGAAATTTTGCTGACATCTGGGAAAATGGAACAGTGGTAATTTATTGTTCATTTGACTGAAACTGAGCTGGACCATATTTTAACATGTCAAAACCATATTGACAAATGTAAGGTTCTACAAAGAAACTGAGTTAAAAATTGCTGTTTAGACTGCTTTGTCCAGTAGATGGCTTCATAGTTGAATAAATCAGGTTGAAATCAGGTTGTATCTACTCTCTCCAAAGAAGAGTGTTTATATTTTTCTTTCTGTTCATTTCAGGCATTACAGGAATTACCCAGCCTTCTGCTTTTATACCTACAGCTGAAAGTAATTCCTTTCAGCCTCAAGTGAAGACTTTGCCATCTCCTATTGATGCTAAACAGCAGTTACAACGGAAAATCCAAAAGAAGCAGCAGGAACAAAAACTACAATCTCCTTTGCCAGGAGAATCCTCAGCAAAAAAATCAGAGGGCACTACAACCAATGGAGTAACTAATCTTCCTAATGGAAATCCTGCAATTCTTTCTCCTCAGCCCATTGGTATTGTTGTAGCAGCTGTCCCTAGTCCTATTCCGGTAATTTTACTAAACCGTGTTTGGTCTTACTGGGGAAATCAGTCATTTAAAAGACAGACAATCAGTCATTTAAAAGATGGATGGATGGATGGATGGATGGATGGATAGATCAGTTTCATTTTCAAAGTTGTTTTATTCCTTGCTGAGTCAACTGTAATGTAAACTTCTTGGTTTAAATGTTAATATTTAGATGAGAATAGTTATAATATTCATTATATGGTTAATATGGAAATAGTATCTTTGTGGCTGGCTGGGCATAGGAGGATACAGGGCAAGTCCCTTAGCCATTCTGTTTTTTTGGTGGGGGGCAGTTGTACTGGGTACCAAACTCTGGACCTGGTGCTTGCCAGGCAAGCACTTATGCATGCTGCTGAGCTATCTCCCTGGTCCTCATTTTCACTTCTTTTGTTTATCCATAAGTAGAAGAGACTAATGCGCTGCTTTCCTGTCTCATACAGTGGAGGTTGTAGTGAAAGGCTTTTAAAATGAAAGTGCACCCTGCTAAATTAAGCTGCTACTTTGTTATTATAACATGACTAAAGGAACATTTTATCTTATTTGTCTTGTTCTTATCATTAGATGGTTATTATATATTAGTATCATACTAAAACATGAAATACCTAGTGATCATACTGTTCACTGTAGAGCAGATTTAATGTAGGTAGCAGTTTTGTCTGGGATCTTATCCACAGTGAAGTCCAGGGAAGACCCACTGATAAGGCTGATTCCCCTTCCATGAGTTACCTTTTTAGCACAGACTGGTAGATACTTTATATCAAGATTTTTATCTCCTCTTCCTATAACTTCCTTAAGTCATTGTTTCACCTAGTAGTCATCACAAGTATGAAGTTTTCAGTCATATTAATTAAAAAGTAGGGGGCCGGGGAGATGGCTCAGTGGAATAAGTGCTTCCCTGGCAAGCGCAAGGGCCTGAGTTCAATCCCTGGTTCCGCCAAAAAAAAAAAAAAAAAAAAGAATATTAATTTAAAAGTATCTTAATGTTCTTAAAGATTATTTTATTTTTGTAACTATATTGCATGTTTACATTTCTTATATTTGTATATTTGATTGCATAGGACTTTGTCTAAAAGAATTCTCTTCCAACATGTAATCCTGTTTCTCTTTTAACCTTGGCATTTAATAAACATTTTATTACAGGTATACATATTAATATGTGTATCCTAGAGTTGTAAATCTGTTTTGTTTTCTACCTTTTCACAGGTCCAGCGGACCAGGCAGTTGGTAACTTCACCAAGTCCAATGAGTTCTTCTGATGGCAAAGTTCTTCCACTCAATGTGCAGGTGGTCACACAGCATATGCAGTCTGTGAAACAGACACCAAAGACACCTCAGAACATCCCAGCCAGCCCTGGTGGAGACCGGTCTGCCCGACACCGCTATCCTCAAATTCTACCCAAGCCAGCCAACACCAATGCCCTCACCATCCGCTCCCCAACCACTGTCCTCTTCACCAGCAGTCCCATTAAGACTGCTGTGGTGCCCGCCTCACACATGAGCTCTCTAAATGTGGTGAAAATGACAACCATCTCCCTCACACCCGGCAACAGCAATGCCCCTCTAAAACACTCTGCTTCCGTCAGCAGTACTCCAGGGACCGCTGAAGAATCGAGGAGTGTTCCACAGATCAAGAATGGTTCTGTTGTTTCTCTTCAGTCTCCTGGTCCCAAGACCAGCAGTACTAAGGGGACATCTGCTGTAGAAGTTAAAATGGAGCCTGAAACATCCTCTGATGAGCATCCCATACAGTGCCAAGAAAGCCCTGATGGGGCCAAAGCTCCCCAAACAACACCTAATATCCTTTCGGGGCAGAAAAGTAACTCAGATGAAGTAGTACAGAAACCTTCAAACGAAGGTGTTACTGAAGTAAAAGCAGCTAAGGTCTGTGACCAGAGGACAAAATGTAAAAGTCGCTGTAATGAAGTTCTGCCAGGCATGTCAGCAGGCAGTAATCAAAGCACTATTGTGCCCTCCGTTGATACTCAGAACTTAACTTTCACCAGCACAGGTTCACCATCTAATGGTGACTCAATAAATAAAGACCCTAAATTATGCACCAGAAGTCCAAGAAAACGACTGTCTTCTACATTACAAGAGTCCCAGGTGCCTCCTGTGAAGAAACCAATTGTGGAACAGCTTTCTGCAGTTACCATAGAAGGTCAGAAACCAGGCAGTGTTAAGAAGGACCAGAAGGTTCCACATTCAGGGAAAACAGAATGTTTAGCAGCAGGTGCTCAGGTTCCTAACAAAGTATCACTTAATGTCAATTCACACATAGTGGAAAATCAGCCCTTGAATTCTGCTCTTACTACCAGTGATTCAGCTTTGGAACAGCAAACACCATCTTCCTCTCCTCATACAAAAGTAAAACTTGAAGGAAGTCTCTTTCTCGTGGAAAATGATTCAAAATCTGACATCAGCTTTCATCCAAATGAATGGCAACAAGTCTCTAAGGATTCTGAGTTCATATCTGCCAGCTGTGAACAACAGCAGGATATCAGTGTTATGGCAATTCCAGAGCACGCTGATATCACTGATTTAGAGAAGTCTGTTTGGGAATTAGAAGGAATGCCACAGGACACATACAGCCAACAGCTCCATGGCCAGGTACAAGAACCTTCTCTGAATCAAATACAAGCACAGTCTTCAGATCAGTTACCTCTGCAGTCCGAACTGAAAGAGTTTGAGCCTTCTGTTTCCCAGACAAATGAAAGCTACTTTCCTTTTGATGATGAACTCACACAAGACAGTATTGTGGAAGAGCTGGTGCTTATGGAGCAGCAAATGTCCATGAACAATTCCCATTCTTATGGTAACTGTTTGGGAATGGCTCTTCAGAATCAGTCAGTGACACCAGGAGCTGCAATGCCTTCTCATGCCTCCAGCACCCACTTCTATCATCCAATTCACAGCAATGGCACTCCAATCCATACACCCACGCCCACACCCACTCCTACTCCAACCCCAACTCCAACTCCAACCCCAACCTCTGAAATGATTGCTGGTTCTCAGAGTCTGTCTCGGGAGAGCCCTTGCTCCAGGCTAGCCCAGACCACACCTGTGGATAGTGCTTTAGGAAGTAGCCGCCACACGCCCATTGGTACTCCACATTCAAACTGCAGCAGTAGTGTCCCTCCCAGCCCTGTTGAGTGCAGGAATCCATTTGCATTCACCCCAATAAGCTCCAGTATGGCATACCACGATGCCAGCATTGTCTCAAGCAGTCCTGTGAAACCAATGCAAAGACCTATGGCCACACACCCTGATAAAACCAAGCTTGAATGGATGAATAATGGGTATAGTGGAGTTGGTAGTTCATCAGTTTCTGGCCATGGCATTCTCCCAAGCTACCAGGAACTGGTGGAAGACCGTTTCAGGAAACCTCATGCTTTTGCTGTGCCTGGACAGTCTTACCAATCTCAATCCAGACATCACGACACTCATTTTGGTCGCTTGACTCCTGTTTCTCCTGTGCAGCATCAAGGTGCCACTGTAAATAACACCAACAAACAGGAAGGGTTTGCGGTTCCTGCCCCTCTTGATAATAAAGGAACTAATTCATCTGCCAGCAGCAACTTCAGGTGCCGGAGTGTGAGCCCTGCTGTCCATCGCCAACGTAACCTTAGTGGAAGCACCCTCTATCCAGTATCTAATATCCCACGATCTAATGTGACCCCTTTTGGAAGCCCAGTAACCCCAGAGGTCCATGTTTTCACAAATGTTCACACAGATGCATGTGCCAATAACATTGCTCAAAGAAGTCAGTCAGTTCCATTGACAGTCATGATGCAGACCGCCTTCCCAAATGCTCTTCAAAAGCAAACAAACAGTAAAAAAATAACCAATGTTTTGTTGAGTAAACTTGATTCTGACAATGATGATGCAGTGAGAGGTTTGGGGATGAACAACCTGCCGTCCAATTACACGGCCCGGATGAATCTCACCCAGATTCTGGAAACTTCCACTGTTTTTCCTAGTGCCAACTCACAGAATATGATTGATTCCAGCACTTCTGTTTATGAATTTCAAACACCATCTTACCTCGCCAAAAGTAATAGCACCGATCAGATCAGTTTTTCTCCTGAAGATAATCAAGCACAATCTGAAATTGGAGAGCAACAATTAGATTTCAGTAACACTGTTAAAGACCTATTGAGTGGAGATGGTTTGCAAACCAGCCAGCAGCTGGTAGGTCAGGTAGCATCTGATCTCACCAATACTGCATCTGATTTCTCTAGCGATATCAGGTTGTCGTCTGACCTCTCAGGCAGTATCAATGATTTGAACACATTAGACCCAAATCTACTGTTTGATCCAGGACGTCAGCAGGGACAAGATGATGAAGCTACACTGGAAGAATTAAAGAATGACCCATTATTTCAACAAATTTGCAGTGAATCCATGAACTCTATGACTTCATCAGGTTTTGAATGGATAGAAAGCAAGGACCACCCTACTGTTGAAATGTTGGGTTAAATTGCGTTTTATAACATGTAGCACACTGTATCTAAAGACATATGTATTGTATTTGTCTTAATGGAAGTGCCTCCCGCAGCAGAAACACTATTAATTGTGACATTTTTAAAAGCGTTTGCTGCAGAAGTGGTTTCTTCTTCAGTAGGAAATGGTTAGACTTGCCTCAGTTCTTAAGTTTCTGAAGACAGTAGGCTGTAGAACAAATATTAGGTTTTAAATTTTATAGTGTTCCCCATTTAATCACATTATTTGCTGGTGAATCCACCATTCATCACTTACAAAAGCAGTCTAGATTTTTATTTTGTATAAGTTTATTTCAGTTCGTCATTTGATCTGCACAGAATTTAGAAGAAACCATTAATTTTAGATGGGGGCTATTCTTTTTTATTGTTGGCATTATGTTTAGATATGAAATCATAGCTAAGGTGAACTGTAGGCAAGAAGGTCTTCCTTAAAACAGGGATAATATTCAGGTTATTATAAATATTTAGGCTTGAAGCATAGAGCTACTGTAGGATAAAAAATCTCTGTAGGACTTTCTGGGGCTTCAGTACCATTTACCCCTACCCTGAAGGGCTTAAATAGGAGAGAATAATGGAAAATTGAGTATTAAGAAAAGTAAAAGCTGCACTAAAATTTTTAAAAAGAAACAATAGCCATTTATATCTGATTTCACATTGGTCTGATTTTAAAACATTGATTTAAATGTGGAGCTAACACACGCATAGACATACACATAACTCCACATACCATAATAGAATGGATACATTTTAGAAACCTGATATATTATTAGTTGAAATGGGGCATTAGAAGGAAAGTAAATCATTTTTTTAGTTTTACCACAGCAGGTGCGTTTGTGCATTAAAATAGAATTCTATATAAGATTTTTTTGAAACGTTTTCACTATGATACACATTAATGATCAGTTTTTTTTTTCCCCTTCTCAATTTAGTGACTTGACTCCTTTTCTCCTCCTGAATATAGTTGTGCAATTTGATCATGGGATCTTTATGAAAAACAGGCAGGCAGGAGGTAACATTAAAACCTGAGCAGAAAACATTGGTCTGAGGTCTGAAGCCACAAATCTTTATATCTCTGTTAAAGGGGATAATAATAGTACTTGAAGAAGAGGAACGTTTTATTACATGCTTAATTTATTTATTTTGATAAAAATTGTAAAGTACTCAGGATTTGTTTTAAAATGTTTCTCTGTGGCTCCCATTTTGTTTTATGAATAATATTTATGAATTTCATGTTAACACACATCTCAGTAACAGCTCCATTTAAATGAGTTTCAAGATCACTTTCAAGGAGATTTTAAAATTAACATTAAACTTTTAAAGCTAACATTAGACTATTTGCTGTGCTACTTTAGACCAGCTAAGCTTTATTCATAAACCATTCAGAAGACTGATGAATGAATATTTAACACATGTAATGAAGGGTTTAATTTAATAAGGTTTATTGCTCAATAAATTTGAAAGTTAGGATATTAACATATTTTGATAAACAAATGGTGCTAGGGTCGGCTCAGAGATTTATATATTAATATATCATAGTTTATTGGCATTTGTGTTTGTTTTCTTGATTTAATGATCCATTAGGGATTTTTTTCCTTGATGTTATTTCTTCACTGTTCATTGAGACAGCACTACTGCACACCAAAGTATGCAACACCCAAAGGAAACTGTGTGATTTCTTTTATCAAATGATGGGAGCCTTTCTATATGAGATACTCTGAAAAGATTTTGAGGCCATTCTAATCCCTTGTTTACACTATTAGCTTCCTACTAACATAAAAATAATGGAAATCTTTTTTGATAAAAATTTAAAGACTGGAGGATTTTTAACCCCTGCAGTATTGCAGCAAACTCTTTAAATTTGGTTGAATTCGTCCAACAAACTTTCTGGTGTTCATATATTGCACTAAATTTGTTGAACCTGTGGTAGGCACATCTCTTAGGATAAATGCAACCAATACAGTCCACAGATTAAACTTTTTAAATGTGTTTCATTATGAAAAGACAAAATGTCATCAAAGTGACAGATACAATTGTCTTATGTAGCAATGTGCATTGATCTCAATGAGATATTTCTATTTCTTATTCTCTTACATGAGAATATTACAGCAGGAAGAATTTAGTTTGCTTCACCATGTTAATACATGATCACAAATGTGCATGAGTGTTACTGACTTATCTTGTACAGTACTAGGTATTCCTGTAACCACTTTTTTTTTCTTGGCTGTATTGAAACTGGTTGTGTTAACCAAACAAGCATAGTTATTCACAAGTTATTTACTTTTTTATGTTTACTAATTCTGCTTAGTTGTTGTCAAGTACGTTCTTTTCTCGGATTATTTTCATTGTTCTGATGTTTAAAATGTTTTGCATACTGTTTATCATGATAAGACTTCATGAAGTAAATAATTTTGCATATAATTGCAATAAGCACTGACTTTTGAACTGAAAAGAAGGAAAGTGTTTGTTTTTTTTTTTTGTGCAGTGCATCTGAGGTTCAAATAATAGTCTTGTTCTGCAATGTGCTTTACTACACCATAAATGACAAAAATAAGCCCTGTTTCATGTTTTCATTTAGTACAAAAAGTCAGATTTCCCCAGTGTTTTGTCAATTGTACCTGCTGAAACTACAGTAGTTGGATATCGCAGTAGTATTTCAGTTCTCTTTTTTATTAAAAGTGCTCAAAATTGTTTTTTAAATGTTTTCAAAAATAATTAAAATATTTTATATTAAACTGGCTGATTTTAAGGTGATTTATGGATTGTGTTTTATATAGGCAATATACCGTCTTAAAACTGGACCCAGTGTCGTACCTCTTGATCTCATCAAGTCTGGAGTAGTTAAAAATCAGCATGAAGGTAGAACAGTGCTGCTCATCTCTGTATTAGTCTAGAACACACAGATCTTCATTTATTGGAACTTGGCTGTTCATTTAGAATTTATTACCAGTGACACATAGTGTAGCTTTACATTGTGCTAAAAATTTGCCTTTTGCATAATATTGATTTAAAGTAGCCTGGGGATATCTAGGTGTGTGTTTGTAGCATTGAATAGAAAATGGAAATGTCCAACTTTGTTCCAGTATAATGTAGGCTTTCCCATGAATCAGAAGCATAAAATAAAAAGTATTCTGAACTTTTAAGCTAGAAATGGGGCTATTAGTGTAGCCAGAGGCTGGAAAAGCTAGAAATTTCAGGTTCTACAAAGTAGTGAAACCAGGATCTGGGATGGAATTTGCTTACTCCTGAAATTGAAAATCAGCAGCAGCCAGAGCTAACACGTAAGACATGTTCTGATTCAAACAGTGGTCAGCTGTATATGATCTTTGTGGGTCTGTGGTGCTTTCACTTGGGAAAGAGGTATAAGCAACTAGAAAAGTCACTTGAGTTTTTAAAAAAAGACAAGACTGAGAAGGACTGGGTACAAGAGCAAGAAGACCGCACAAGCTGAGCCTACAAACTAAATTCCATAGCATTTAAAAATGAAACTAATCATCACACAAATCTGTAACCTCTCAAAATGAAAGTAATTGTGGCTTTAAGTATATTAGTATCCTCAATGATACAGAAATGAGAATAGCAAGAATCACAAAAACAAGCAAGCATAAAATAGGAAAGCAGGACCCAGGGACATAATAAACCAGTATATGCTAGGGTAGGGAGATTCTGTGTAATACCTAAGGTATAGTCATTTGCTAGTAATAGCCTGATGCTGTAACTAAGAAAACTTTTGGCTTAATGTGAATTTTGGAGACAGACACTTTGGTACATGCTTACAGTACTAGCTACTTGAGAAGCTGAAGCAGGAGCATCACTTGAGCCCAGCTTTTTTAAGACCATTCAGGACAGCATAGCAAGACCCTACCTCAAGGTTTTAAAGATAGAAAGTTCAACTGGTTTATTACATGACCTTTTCACAAGGAACAAACTGCAGGAAGGAAGAGAAAATGGAAGGAAAAAAAGAAAAAAAAAACATAAGACAGGTAAATTAATAGCCTCTTAGTTCATTGAGAAAGTTTGTGTTAATGCCATTAGGAAAAATTTTTGTGGCCATATCTTGTACTCTCTAAAGATAACAGTGTTCAATATATTAACATTGTTATTCTGATATGAAAATGTTTTGTTTTTCTTCATAAAATAGAGTGCATTGGTTTAACAAGGACTAGAGAAGATACAAAGAAATGCTAAGATCCTTGTCATGAAGCAGCTTTCAATCTGATTGAGAGGGTGGGGGTGCAAGAGCAGAATGAGGTTGGAGTTACTAGCTGGGAGTTGGAATGTGAAGGAAGCCAGTTACATAGCCAGGGAAGAAAGCACAGAGAGGCTTAGGGAAAAGTTTGGGTTGTGGGAGAAAGAGGCTACACAGGAGAGATTCCATTTCAGGAAACTTGCTTTCTTGGAGCTGGATCAGAAAGGAAGATTATTTTTTCCATGGGCTGGTTTAGCACCTATGGCTGGCACTGTCATCCAGGACCTGGTATGGACAGCCACACTCACTAGCACTGAGAGTATGAGGTCAGGATCCCAGCAAGATCTGCACTGTGTAGAGCAGGACTCCCTTCTCAGCTGCTCCAGACTCACGGCCAAGGACAAACCTAGAATGTCACTGGCCCAAAACTTGGACTTGTTCTTGGCCCTGTTCCACCCAATCATAATTACCCACTTTTTCTATTCCACAATGCTGTTTCTTTTTCAGAGCAGAGCCTAGACTATTGTTGATATGCTCTATGACCTTCAGCACTCCTTGTCTTTTAGTTCTAGAGCTCAGGATCAGCCCTTTTCTGTGTGCAGATCCACCTCCACTGTGTGCGCCTGCAGAGCCCAGGATTTCTGGGGCAAAGATTTACTGCATGACCATAGCCAGTGTGTCTTCCCTGTAGTTTTGGATGAAGCTCTGGGTCTAGGTGACAGCTGGAGTGGTGTCCTGTACAGTCCATTTTGGAGAAAGTTCAATTTATAACTTACCTTTTTCTGTGAAATTGTTCCCCTAAGCAGTATATAGTGATCTTTGTCTGTTCTTAACAGTTTTGGCTTGAATTCCACTTTGTCTGAAAATAGGATAGTTACTCCTTCCTGTTTTCAGGTTCAGATGCATGGAATGTTTTGCATCCTTTGAATTCTTAGTCTATTACTTTCTTTGGAGATTAAATATGTTTCTTGTGCAGGGGAGATAGTTTGGTGATCTAAATGCCTGCCTGGCAAGCACAAGGACCCAACCAAGTTCGACCTCTGGTACTGCATGCCATGCAGAGGCACCGGCCCTGAGACCAGGTGTGATGGCACACACCTGTAATCCCAGCACGGGGGAGGCTGAGACAAGAGGATCACTCAATAAATGATAAAAATTTTAAGATTTCTAGTATACAGCATAACTGTATTGTTTTGTGATCCAATCAGCCAATCTGTGTCTTTTGATTTGAGAACTGAGAGTGTACATATTGAGTTAGTACTGCAGGACCTTTACCTTTGTATTATTTCCTGTTGTTGATTTCCTTTTCCTTCCTCCATCAGTTTGAATGTTCACCCTACCTGATATATCCTTGAGAATTTTTCAAGTGCTGGTTTAATGGTCATGAATTTTTATTGGGTGCTCTTTGTCATGGAAAGATCTTGCTTCTCCATCAGCTGTGAAGGACAGTTTTGAAGGATGTATCTGTCTTCATTAGAAGTTGTTTTCTCAGGGCTGTTGGTATAGCTCAGCGGATTAAGCACTTGTTAAAAATAAGGTGGCTGAGTGTGTTTGGAGTTCTTTTTGCATCTTCTATTTCTCTCCCCCTACTCCGTCTCTCCCCCTCTCTCCCAGAGTCTGCATTTGAGGCCACTCCCATATCACGGGTGAAGCCTTGAGCCCAGAAAGTTGGGCCCAAAAAGATGCGCGGCGCAGGGGGTAAGAAAGTTGGACGACCCACACTGAACTCTCACTCGATCCCCCGTGACTCCACCTGCCTAGGGCCAGGCTCGCTGGAGGCGGTTCTTGGTCTGGAGTTCACTGCTCAGTAAGAACTTCATTTCCCTACCAGTTTTCTACCTGTGCAAATGGTCAGCAGGTCAGCACCCACGGGGACCTGGTACAAGCTGTTGCTTGGTCCCAAAGCTGTTTTCCTGTCCAGCAAACTCCTAAGCAGCTGACAGAACTCAGCCCAAAAAGCTCCAGACCTCAAAATTGTTAGTTTGCCCTAATATATTCCCAAAGCTGACTGCGCTGAACACTCCTCCATCACAACTTTTGGAAAGTGATGAAAAACACACGAGGGTTGGAACCAGCACTTGAGTGTTTATAGCTTGTGAAGAGCGATGCTCAGTTTCATGTCCAGGGCCTCCTTTAATCATCAGAAAAATCCCCTGAGGGATTGTTTGTTTGTTTAACGGTAGTGGGGCTTGAACCTAGAACTACTGCCCATCCTTAGCCCTTTATTTTGTTTTATTTTTTAAATTTTGAGACTTGCTAAATTATAGCCCAGGCTGGCCTGAAACTTGCAGGAGACCTTTCTGCCTCAACATCCCAGAGTTCTGGGTTCATGTGTTTGTATGAGCCACTGCCCTACTGTTACGATTTGTGTCTAGTTGTCCCCCAAAAGCCTCATGTAGTCATGGGGTGGGGACTTCTAGAGTTTGTGATTAACTCTTGATCCACTGGGATTATGTGTGATCCAAGGCTGGGATTATGGGTTTTAGTACTGCTGGAATTATGGGTGTGAGTACTTCCCTCAGCCTAGGGCATAGAGCCTGAATGAATATAACAGACAGACTTTCCTTAGCTGTTGCTCTTTGTTGTTGATATTCTGCCACCATGAGCTGCTGCTCTCTGCCACGTGCCCCTCTGTCTTGGAGCCAGCTGAATATGGACTGAAACCTCCAGTAACTAAGAGCTAAATAAACCTTTCCTTCCTTAAAAAAAAAAAAAAACATGATGATTTTATCACAGTCTCTTTGTAATATAATTCTAGTTCGGGGATTTTGATGTCCTCGACTTGCTTTTGTTGTCCAGAATTGCTTTTGCTATTCTACGTTTCTCCTGGTTCCAAATGAATTTTAGGAATATTTTCTGTAGTTTTGTGAGATAAGCTAATGGTATTTTGATTGGGCTTGCATTAAATTTGTATAACAATTTTGGGAGTAGGGCCATTTTCCCTATGTTGGTTCTTTCTGTCCATTAATAAAGGATATCTTTCCATTTTTTTAAGAGTTTTAGGAGGGAGGGGAGATGGCTCAGTAGAATAAGCGCTTGAGGGCCTGAGTTGAATCCCTGGTTTCCCAAAAAAAAAAAAAGAGTTTTAACATTTATTCATTCATTCATTCATTCATTCATTTATTTGATGCAGGATTTCACTACGCAGCTCGGACCTACAGTGATCTTTTTGTCTGAGGCTCCCCAGCACTGGGATTACATGTCTGTTACCACCATGCCTAGTTTCAGTGGCCACACAGCACACCTGGGGTTCCAGGGCTAGCACACCATGTGGTACCAGGGATAAAACCCAGGTCCTTGTGCTTGCCAGTCAGGCATGTAGACCATTGAGTGATCTTCCCCCGTCCTATCTTTCCATTTTCTGATATCCTCTTCAATCTCCTTTTTTAGAACACTATAATTTTTACTATATAGAAAATTATAACCTTTGTTAGGTTGATTCCTAAGTATTTTATTTGGCGAGTGCTGTTGTAAGAGGTGTCATTTCCCTAATTTCTCTCTGTGTGAGTTTGTTGTTTGTGTATAAGAATGCTATTGGTTTTTCAGTGTTGACTTTGTACCCAGCTACACTACTGAATTTAGTTATTAAATCGGTGAGTCTTTTAGTGGAATTTTTGAGGCAAGAATATCATGTCATCTGCAAATAGTGATAATTTAACCTCTTCCTTTCCTATCATGATTCCTTTTATTTCCTTTTCTCAGTGGTTTCTTTTTAATTGCTATAATGTTCCCAGAGCTGTATTAAACAGGAGTAGTGATAGTGGACATCGTTGCCTTGTTCCTGATTTTAGAGTATAAGCTTCCAGGTTTTGACCATTGAATATGTTACCTGTTGGTTTGTCATAGATGGCTTTTGTCAACTGAGTTAAAGACTATTCCAAGTTTCTATAGGATTTTAATGAATGTGGACTTTGCCAAATACTTTTTCTACATCTACTATGACAAAAATGTAAGTTTTGTCCTTGGTTCTACTAATACAGTGTTTGGCATATACTAATTTGCATATGTTGAACCATGTTGCATCCATGGGATGAAGCCTACTTAGTCATGGAGTATAGTCTTAATGATTTGCTGCATTCTGTTTGGCAGCATTTTATTGGGGATTTTTTGTGTATCTTCATTAGAGATTTCTTTCTTGGTTGGGCTCTTCTATGGCTTTAGAATTAGGGTAATACTTGCTTCCAGGAATGTTTTAGGAGGTATTCTCTTCAAATTTCATTCAAGAATTTCAGGATTAGTGGAATAACTTCTTCTCTAAATTTCTTATAGAATCAAACAGTGAATCCTCCAGGCTTAGACTTTTCTTCGTTGGTAAATTTTTAATTATATTTTTATTTTTATTGACTGATATCAGGTTACTTAGAATTATTATATCTAATTGATTTATTTTTGGCAATTTGATTATGTCTAGGAATCTATTTCTTCTGTGTTCTCCAACTTATTAGAATATAGGTTCTCATAAGGTATTGATGATCTTTTGGATTTCTACAGGATCCATTGTGATTTTCTCCTTTTCTTTCCAAATTGCTTGTGTTTTTCTCTCCTTTCTTTGATGAGGCTAGCTAATGGCTTGTCAGTTTTAATTATGCTTTCAAACAACCATCTTTTGAAGTCATTGATTCTTTGTATTGTTTTCTTAGTCTTAAACACATTAATTTCTGCTCTTATCTCTATAATTTCCTCCTTTATATGAGCTTTAGGTTTGATTTGTTCTTTTTTCAGAGCTTTGAGGTTCAACACTAGGTTATTCATTTGATCTTGTTTTGTTTTTCTGATATGACAGTTCATCACTATAAATTCATCTTGGAGGAGTGCTTTTGTTGCATCCTGTAAGTTCCAGTATGTTATATGGGCATTATCATTTAATTATATATACTCCTTAATTTCATCTATGGCCTGTTGGTTGTTCAGAAGGATGCTGTTTAATTTCCATGTGTTTATATAGTTTTTTGGTTTCTTTCATTGTTCATTTCCAGTTCATTGCAGTATGGTCAGATAGTACACATGGGATGATTTCAGTTCCTCTACATTTAACCAAGTTTTGTGGGGTAATCTGTGGTCTACTTTGGAGAACATCCCATGTGCAGCTGGGAAGAATGTATTGTGATGTTTTGGGGTGAAACACCCTGTGGACATCTACCAGGTTCATTTGATCATGGGGTTGGTTTAATGCTAATACTTCTTGGTTCACTTTTTGTCTGATTATCTATCTACTTGTGTGAGTTGAGTATGAAGGTCCCCCACTATAATTTATGTTACTGTTTATTTGGTTTTTATGGCTGTTAATATTTGTTTACATTGTCTACAAATGGAATAGCTTCCCTTGCTTTTTCTGTGTTCTGACTTTTTTTTTAATGCAACACATTATTGGTTTATTGCATCTTATTTCCTGATCTATCTACTAGTCTGTTTCTTTGATTGGTGAGTGGAAACCATTTACATTCATGGTTAAAACTGATATTTATTGCCTTATCTTTTTCATGCTTTTCCTGTTGTTTGTTTCTTGTCTTTCCCCTTCATTTAATGTCTTGCCCTACCTGGTGGCTTCTTCTATTGATCTTCATGTGTTTGCAGTCTTCATTATCTCTTTCTGGTATATCCTTGGAGCACTCTGTAGAAGTGGCTTGGTGGTCATAAACTTCTTCAGTTGTTCTTTGGCATAAAAGTATCTTATTTCTCTGATGATTTTGAAAGATAGTTTTATGGGATACATCAATTTAGGTTGAAGATTGTTTTCTTTTAGGGTTTGAAATACCTCACTACAACCTCTCCTTGATTTTGAGGGTTTGTGTGAAGTCTGCTGTGGTTCTGATGGGTTTTCCTTTATAGGTGATTTGTTTGCTTTCTCTAGCACCTGTTAATATTCTATTCTTGTACTGGGTTTTTGGAATCTTGATTATTATGTACCTTGGTGTAGATTTATTTTTGTAATGGCCATTTTGGAATTCTATAGACTTCATAATCTGTATGTCATATTCTTTATCCACTAGGGATACGGCAAGCACAAGTTCATGAGTTCAATTCCTGGTACAAAAGAAAAAAAAATTTTATCCATTTTTTGGAAGTTTTCTGCCATTATTTCTGTGAAGGGTTTTTTATGTCTTTTGCACTATCTCTAGCTTTTCACTGAGTCCAGTCAATATCATGTTGTTCTTTGCTGCATCTTGTAGCTGTTGGATTGGATTTTTTTCATAGTTTCTTGCTATTTTTAAAATAGCTTTCTTTTCATGGTCACTAGCTACAATCCTCTCTTCTAGATTTGATAACCTTGCCTTCAATCTGTTATGTATACTTTCAATGGAGTTTTTAATCTCCTGGGTTTCTGTTTGGATCTGTTTCATTGATTTTATTTCTTTCCAGTGTTGGGTTTTCATCATTTCCATTGTTTTCCTGAGATCCTCTATATCTTTTTTTAATCTGTGTGTGCTATAATGTCATTCATTTTGATGATCATTTCCTTTCTAGCCTTAGAGTTTATTTTTTCTATGGTTTCTTCCATTTGTTTTCTACTTCTGTTGCTATCATTTCAGAAAGTTCCAATGGTTAGTTTCTGATTTCCTCTATCTTATTGTGCTCTAGACTTGTCCTGGGTGAGCAGAGAGTCTGGGGTTGCATTTTTATTCTGTGTCTTGTCACTTTGTTTTCTATTTTTTTTAATATTTTTTTCTGTGTATAGGTTTCTTATGGTAGATAGTTTTACCCATAGTATCTAAGCTTCCCTAGGAAATGGCTGTTCCATGGGATAATTCTTCTAGACGTAAGTGATTCTTGGTTTTTGTGTCTATCTGAAGAACTTACTTCCCAATGTATTGAGGATGAAAAGTTGTTACCTATTTGACTCAGCACTCACTCCTTTGCACTGGATTGTGGTGATGTTTATGATTCCATTCAATCACAGTTTATACAGGACAAGAAAACTGATCCTAAGGGGTCGGGGAGATGGCTCAGTGGAATAAGCGCTTCCCTGGCAAGCACAAAGGCCTGAGTTCAATCCCTGGTTCTGAAAAAAAGAAAACTGATTCTAGCAGGTATGGTATTCTGGTTAATTGTTATTGTTAACTGTAATGCAGTTAACAACTATCTTGAGCTCAGCCAGGCTACTGACAAAATGTGGTAACTATAATCCTGATACCTTTAATCATAGGAGCAAATTCTACAGTTGTATAACAAAATCCAACATATACCAGGAACTTATATTCAGTAATTTTCTCTTTCATGAAATGATTTCATCCTGTTGTGGGGTGAGGTCCTATATAGTAGGAGGAGGACTGAGAGCATAGGTGATCAACTAAATTATGGGGAACTAAAGGACAAATAAGGGAAAGAATGGTAGAGGGAATAGGAGGATTGAGGTGAACAGGGCAGAGAAGAGACAATGTTTATTCACAGGGAGGTATCAAAATCAAGCAAGATTATTGTCAAGTAGGTGAAAACAAAAACATAATCTAAGCCATTAATGAAAGAATATAATTCTAAAAATACAAAACCAAATTACAGTCATACCTCACTTATCACAGATGTTATGTTCCAGACACCCCCATGTTAAGTGAAAATCAATGAAGAAGAGTTATATTTATTTTAGTATTTATATATACTATACATGAAGGCTTTATAAATCCTTCCCACACTCTTGATCAGCCTTTCCTACACTTTTGAAAATACTTCTAATGTACTTAACCATTTTCTAAGCTCATAAACCTAGATAATTTGAACAACAAACATATACTGTATGGTATTACAAAATCCCACAATATAGCAAAACATCTGCAATGAATAATTCAGATTAATATTTTTTTGAAAACCTGTGAAACAGTCTGAGAAAGTTGAACTGTGAAATAGGCACTGCTGTAAATTAAATTTTAAGAAATACCTCAACTGGGCAGAAAATGGAAAAACAAACATAGAGAAATAAATAGTTAAGTTCCTGTAGTGTTCACATTTGGATATTAAGTCTTAAGTTTGACCTCAGAAATATGTTGTGTACTTAAGCCAATTTTACAGTGGGAGTTGTGCTGGGTGTAGAGCCGATCTTGGCCTCTGATGTGGGGAGGCCCCAAGGTTGGCCTTCTGTTGGTGGGATTCTCACCAGTCATTGATTTTTTTTTTTTTTTTTTTTTTTTTTATGGAACTGGGGATTGAACTCAGACCCTTGCACTTGCCAGGGAAGCACTGCTTATTCCACTGAGCCATCTCCCTGGCCCTATCAGTCCTTGATATATATACTTTTTTTTTTAAAGAAAAGAATGTCATCCCCACCTTCTCCCTTCTATTCCTCCTGTCTGTACAAAAGCACAATGCTGGTTTGTCTGATTTAACCAACTGCTGGTATATGTGCCCACACCCAGGTCTTGCAGGCCAGATCCCTGCCTAGAGTGGTCTGAACCCATGTGTGCTGCTGTTTCCACTATGGGTACCTTGGTGAGTCACCAGAGGTCCCCACCTGGGGTGGTCCAGGCTATGTGTACTCTGACACTGCTGCCACCACTGCAGGTATCTTCCTGGGTTTCCAGAGTTCCCAGAATTCTGGGATTTAGAGTATGATGTACCATGTAGCAAAAAAAAATTTTTTTGGATAATAGTTATTGCATTTCTATACCTGTGTAACCTCTCTTAAATTATTTTACTACATATCCCATTCTTGGGATATATTCTCCTATGACTTATGTAAACAAGTTTTTAATACCAGTTGTGCATCTTCTCTTTTTTTTACTAGTCTTCTTTGTGTCTTCTACAAGGTATTGTATCCATTTCCCATGATCTTTTTTTTATTTCTAAAGCATTTTGACTAGATAACCACCTGCATCCTCTGACAGTGTGTTCTCCCATGATTCATTTCTGCTGCCCATAGTCTCAGTAGAATTTTTTTATCTGCTGGATTTCTGCATGTTACTTTTGCATGGACTGATTCTTTGCTAATCTGCTCATTCATATTTTGTATCTTTTTTTTATCTCATCTTGCTTTTTATTAGTGTCTTGTTAAGCTCACTGATCATTTTGTTCATTAAATCCATTATCTGTTTGGTTATATCACCTTTGAACTTGCTGAATATCTTATTGATTTTTTTGTTTCTTTGTCTCCACTTTTATCATTTCATAAAATTTGGCTATTTGGGTATTCATTGACTCACCCACCAATGTCCATGGATCAGACTTAGGTGCACTGAGAGTTTTTGAAGGCATATTTTCCTTGTTATTTACTGCCTTCCTGTTCTCACACATGTTAAGGATTGAGAGTATTAAAGTGGAAAGACTTGCTATTATGCACATCTCTTTAGTTAATACCTGCTTTCTAATAATGTACTCTGCAAGTAGTTAACTATGGTCTTTGTCTTGGTCTCAAGATTAGATTGACATCATCAATTTAGGTAGAAAAGAATTTCTCTAATGTTCCCAGCACTCAGTTCTCTGGAAACAAGCCATAATACATATTATCTATAAATTAATACCTGGGTTGTCCAATGTTTACATCATGATTGCTGATGTTTTCTCTAGGATTGTGATACATTGTAACACCTAATTGGTTAATACTACTGTGGCTGATTCACAGTTTAACAGGCTCACATGTTGGAGCTATCTCTCTGCAAGCCAGCTGGCAAATTACTTGCATGACACTGACAGTTCCAGTGTACATTCACAGAGAATGTGGATGCTGGGCCAATCAATGCATCCTCAAATCAGAAACTTACCAAAGTGTCACAACTTGGACTGTGAAAGATTACAGTTAATCCTACTTTAAGTACAACACTGAAAAGCAACTAAAGAAACTTATATTGGTAACAAAATCTTTAGACTATAAGCATCCACAAACCTCAACACAAAATGAGCACACACATGACACAAGTAAAAAAAAAAAAAGACAAATGAAAAAGTAACAAAATGCCTCCAAAACTCCCAACTGCCCCCAAAGCCAGTCCAGGGGATACCAGAGGGTAGAATAACATACTGTACACCTGAGTTAATTGAAAGGCTAGCAAAGGAGATTATTTTATTTTATTTTATTTTATTTTATTTTATTTTATATGTTTGGTACAAGGTCTCACTGTGCAGCTTGGACTCATAGTGATCCTCTTGTTTTCAGCATCGCCAGCGCTGGGATTATAGGCATGCTCCACCATGCCCAAATTCTGTTACTGGCTCGCACGCCTCATGGTTGGGGCCAGTGTGGTGTGCAGGACTAGGGATTGAACCCTGGTCCCTTTGCTTGTCAAAGCAGACAGTCTACTGAGCTATCTCGCTGGCCCTAACAATAGGAAAGAAGGTTAGAAAGCAGCTCAAATAAGCACTTGATATTGGAGAAGATAGAACAGATAATGGAAGTAATAGCAAAAGATAGGAACTTTCAGAAGACACTAATAAAAAGCTAGATGAGCTAAACAAAATAATACAAAACATTTTTTTTCTTTTCATTTTATTGAAGTACAAATATCAATGGGACAGTTTTAAGACACCTTAACAGGATAGATTCGATAAATTAATACATTGCAAACTTTCATAATGTCTTGGTATCGTACAAGGTGCATACATGATATACTTATAGACATTATTATAGTAGATATCTCTTACCAGTAAATTAAGAGAGTGTAGCTGTTTATGTATCTTATTTTAGGACTGGAAATCCCATTCAAACCGGCTATCTTCCTACTGGGAATTTTCCCAGAGGAACTGGAAACATATCATAGTGATATATGTGTACCTATGTTTATAGCAGCACAAGTTGTGATAGCAAAATCTTGGAAACAACCAAAGATGTCTGTCACATGAGGAATGGTTGAAAAAGATGTGGTATTTCTATATAGTGGAGTATTACTCAGCTATAAAGAATGATAAACTTGAAGCATTTATGTTAAAGTAGGTGCCACTTGATCATATACTCATAAGTGAAATGAACCAGACATACATGTGCAAATATCATATAGTCTCCCTAGTATAAGAAGTTAAAAGAAATAAATTAGATATGTACAACAACTAAAGACAATTGAGTCAGACAGGGCAAACTGAACGGCATATGATGCAGGGTACTAAGCAGCTTTTGTTCTGGATGGTTAACAACCTAAGTTCACAGATCAAAATTGGAGAAATAGAAGAGCTGGAAGGCCAGCCAATATTTTGGCCCTAGCCTTTCAAGGTTAGCGAAGACTCAGGACATAGGAGAACCTGTACTGTAATATCATGAAACTCAGTTGTGCCCCAAATTTTCTGATAAAGGATATTATGGAAAGAGATTGATGATGTATAGTGTGCCTGGAGAGAGTCACATGGAGAGACTCTCATAGAGGTCAAAGTTGTCAAGCATTGGCCGTGACTCATCCGCATGGATGACACAGACAAAGGATCTATAGAGTAAGGTACAGAATAACAAGATAAACTCTGAGGGGACTTCACTGACTTCATCAAAAGCAAAAGCTACATCTTTTAGTATATAGGTCTGCTCTATCTCAGTCTTAACCATCCAGCAGAAAAGTATAAAAATGAGGTATATAACGTGGGGCCATAATGATAAGTTGAGCTGTAAATGGCTGTAGTCAACAACTTCTTCAGATAGCTCACTATTATTGTGGAATGCTGGACTGTGTTAGATTGTGTCACCGAGTTCAGGCACCTCAATTGGTTTAATGACAATGGAGTGCCCTTCTTTGACAGGTCTAGACAAAAAAAGGGGGGATACAAAGGAAGAATCATGATGTGTGTATATAAACAGTACAGTTAGGATAAATATGCTGTGCTCCTGCATAATTCTATGAGAGGCAAGATTTGCACTAATAGTGGTTGGACAAGACATTATGTTGACTTCTAGTAATATGGACAGACACTGGGGAGATAACAGAGTAGAGGGTGTTAATTGTCTAATCTGTGATGTAAATCAGCTGTAGAGAAATAAGATAGGTATATAGCTGCACTCTCTTCATTCACTTATTAGAGACATCTGCTATAATAATGCCTGTAAGTATAATATCATGTATGCACCTTATACAACACTGAAACATTACAAAAACATTTTGTAAAGTTTTTGTCAAATCTGTCCTGTTAATTTGTCTTGAAACTGTCTCATTGCTATTTGTTCTTCAATAAAAATAATAACCAAAAAAAAGTTTGCAAACCTATACTCCAATAAACTAGAGAACGCAAAAGAAATTATATGAATTCTGAAAAGTGAACTAGGAAAATATTAACATTTAATATTAAATGTTAATCCAATAGTGATCAATAAAATTGAAGCAGAAAAATAAAATCTACCAACAAAAAAAGCCAAGGACCCAATGGATGCACCAATGAACTCTACCAAAACTTCAGTGAATATCTAGTGGAAATGCATTTCAAATCCCATAATAGCACTGAAAGGAAAAGAGTCAGTCAGCACCATTCGTGCACATGTGCTGCTAAGGCAAGGACCCAGCATCACATCTAGAAGGCAGAATTACTCTGATTCCAAAGGCAGAAGAGGAGCTAACCAAAAGGAGAGCTTCATGCCAATCTCTTTAATGAACAAAGATGCAAAAAAGAAAAACATTCTCAATAAAATACTACAAACAGTATGCAACAAATATCTGGGAATGGTGACACATACCTGCAATCCCAGCACTGAGGAAAATGAGGTAGGAAGATCGCCACAAGCTCACGGCCAACCTGGGCTACCTTATGAGTCTAAGGCCAGCCTGCAGCAAAGTATCTCAGAAAAAGAAAAAAAAAAGCAGCAAATTATTAGAAAGAACATGCCTAATAATAAATAAGTAGACTTCATCCCAGGGGTACAAGGATGGTTCAATGTATTCAAATCAATAAATGTAATAGACCACATTACCAGGAAAAAGGACAAAAAATCACATGATCATCTCAACAGAAGCAGAAACATCCCTTGACAAAATTCACATCCAGTCATTTTTTTAAAAAGACCTGAAGAAAATAGGCATAGACCATCTTATCTTGGTCTGATAAAAGTCATTTCTGCCAACACCAGATTAAATAGGGAAAAACTGAAAACCTTTTTTCTAAAATCAGAAAAAAAAGATGAATATGTGCATTATAACCACTTCTGCTTGATATACTGCTCAAAAAATTAGAGTGATCAGACAAGAAAAAAAATGAAGTGGATATCAATAGGGGAAGTTAAATGATAATTTTTTTGGAGAAAATATGACTTTCTACATAGAAAATTACCCTCAAAGTTAACAAAAGCCTTCTAGATTAGTAACTAAATTCAGTAGCAGAATACAAAATCAACACAAAAATCAATAATATTCCTTATATATCAACAATGAACTCATCAAGAAGAATATTAGGAAAACAATAACATTCATTATAGCTTCAAGAAAATTTAGGTTCTTAGGATTTACACCTAAGCAAGGAGGTGACAGTCTTCTGCCATGAGAACTACACTACTCTGAAAAAGAAGATTGAAGACAGCATTAGATAAATGTAAGGGTACCCTCATTCCTGGGCAAGCAGAACAAATACAGTCAAAATGGCTGTATTTCCAAAACTGACATAGACTTAACACAATCCCAATTAAAAAAAAAAAAAAATTTCCTCACAGAACTCAAAGAAAAACCCTAAGATTCAATAGAAATAGAGATTCAGAATGAAAAATGCTATCCTCTGTGACAAGAGCCAAGTGGGGGGCATCAAAATTCTAGAATTGAAGTTATATTACAAAGCTACATTGATGAAAACAGCACAGTAAGGACCTGTGGGTCAATGGACTTGAACACAGGAAGGAGAAATAACCGAAGCCATATTCAGCTAATCTAATCTTTGACAAAGGGGCAAAAACATACACTATAGGAAAGACTGCCTCCTTGAGTCAGACAATAGCCAAGACCACCAGGATATGTAAAAGCAACATTACACGAAATTTATTGTGCAACAGAGGGTAAAAAGGCTATCTGTGGGGTACAGGGAAGGACATAGCCTTTTATAGGGACTAAACAAAAGGAGCGGAGTGGAGTGATCAGGCACAATATCTGGTAAGAAGGTCAGGGACCTCAGGTGAGAAGATCCAGGCAAGTATCAGAGGTCATAGTTCTCCAGTGTCTCAGTGATCAAACTCCTCAGGAGCTTCTGTGTAAATGTTTAGATTTTCAGACACCCTAGTGCTTGGGAGAGTTTGTGTTCTGCCTTGTCTCTTTATTATGACATCCTGTCTGGTATTTTCTGAGGGCAGAAGCACTAGTGGGCTTTCTCTGAAAACAATACTGCTTTTGCTGTTGCTGCTGCTGCTGCTGTGCTGCTAAACAGGCTGGCCTCTTGGAAAGTCATACCCTAGTCAAGCTTGAAACAAATGGTGCCAGGAAACTTGGCTTTCCACATGTAGATGAATCACAGCTATACATCTCACCATGTACTACACAAAAAGAAAATTGATCAAAAACCTAAATGTTGAAAAAGAAATACTTAATTTGCAGAGGACAAATTAAGCTTCTAAAAATATAGATGTAGGCAAAAACTTTCTGAACAGAAGAACTGCAGTGGCCCAATAAATAGATCCAGGTATCAACAAATGTAATTATATCAAGTGAAAAACATTCTGTATGCCAAGGGAAACAACCAAGAAAATGAAGAAATAACCTACAAAAAGGGACGAATTTTGGTCAGTTATTTCTTGGACAATAGGACTAACATCTAGAATACATAACTAAAAAAATATGCTTTAAATAGAAGTTAAGTAAATTAAAACGGGCAACCAAAATGAAGACACCTCTCAGAAAAAAGAAGTACAAAAGGGCAATATGTACATGAAAAAATGTTCAATATCGGTGACCATTAGTAAAATGCAAATTAAACCAATATTGAGATTCCATGTTACTCCTGAAAGAATGGCTGCATTCAGGAAATCAAAAAATAGCATATGCTGATGAGGCTGTGAGGCAAAAGGAACTCTTTCCATTGCTTGTGGGAATGTAAACTAATAGACCACTATGTAAATCAGTGCGGAGATTCCCCACAAAACTAGAACTAGAGATTATCTGTGTGTAAAAAGTGGCTCCAGCCAGTTTGGCTATGTTTTGTAGAAGTATCAGCAGTCCTGAAGGCTGCTGGGTCATTAAAAACTCTGAAGGCTCCTTATAGCTTCAGGGTTTTTCTTATTTTGCTATCTAAAAACACCAGATATCACATCCTTTCAGCACTGTAGATTACTTCATAGCACACTGTCAAGAAAAGGACCAGGGGAAAAAAAAAGGAAAAAGGAAAAGGGATAGAAGAATTTTTTATGGCCCAAAGAATTGGGGGCAAGAAAAAGTGAAATCTGGAAGTGCATGGACCTGTCATCAAGGAACAAAAGTAATGAAGATTTACATAAACTTTGGTAGTGTTACTGAAAGAAAGAAACATGCTTCTAACTCTAAAACAGGAAGTCAGGCAGCAGGTATTACCAATGCCAAGTCTAGAATGTTTAGAAAAAGTAGTTGAGTCCATGGATGCATTAGATAAAGTTGTCCAAGAAAGAGAAGACACTGTAGGGCTTCTCCAGACTGGTCACGAATGAACTAGACCTGGTGCTCATAGAGGAGATATCTTTGGAAAATCATTGGGCTGTTCAAGTAGTGGCCTATACCTTGGTACTTAAGTAAAAGATATGACAGGAACGGTTCTTTGCAGTGCCTTATGTGGATCATTTTGTCAGACTGAGAGCTGAGAAACACACCCAGATTAAAGCAAGAAAGATGCATTTGGAGAAAAAAGAAATGGAAAATTCTGAAGAAAAGTTTCAATGTCTTGCTTACATCCAAATATTACAGGCAGTCAGATAGGGCTGGGCCTTGGTGAGAGCCAGGACAAGGATGAAATACATCTCAACTACCTTGTACGCTTCCTCAAAGGACAAGTCAAGACTTGGTTGAAAACAGTCTAAACTAATTTATTGTGGCATAGTAATCTCTGTACAAAAATATCACTGAGTGGTCTATAAATAAATTGGTTTTTATCAAGTGACTTAGTCATGTTCTAAAGGTTAACATGATGTGAATTCTTAAAGTGGTCTTGCTTCTACCCCATTTTAAAAAATCAGGTGCAAAGTTCATTGCATCAAGTTCCCATCTTAAAAATTCTGAGGTCTATGCGTGTTTTAACATCACCTGCTGCCTTACAGTACTGAAAGTGGTATTAATAGTCAATGCAAAGGCAATAAAGGAGTTTTGGAACTTTTTTTAAAAAAACCTAAAACTAGAAATCCTATTTGACCCGGATATTACTCTTCTAGTTATGTTCCCAAAAGAGTTAAAGACATCATATTACAGGCATAATATCAAATGAATGAATAAAGAAAATGTGGTGTTTGCATACAATAAAGTACTGCTCTTCTATAAAAACATGAATTTGGCTCATTTGTATGAAAACTGATACATTTCTAGAGCATAATAATAAATGATATATCAAGTACAAGCTTAACTATCACATGGTTTGTCTTACATGAAAACCTCAAAATATAATAATGAACAAAATAAAAGATAATAGGAAGTATGGAAATAGATCTTTCTCAAAAGTAAGGAATCAAGATTTGAAGGGAGGAGAGGAAGAGTAGGAAGAAAAGATGATAAAAGGAATTCAGACGTGTTATGTATCTATACCAACTCTCCATGAAGAGTATGGTCATTATGAGGGGTCTGGACATAGCTGGGTAGAATAAACACCTGCCTGGAAAGTGCAAGGTCCTGAGTTCAACCCCTATTACCTCAAAATAAATAAATAAGTATGATTATTATGTAACATGTGTTAATAATAAATAAAAATTGAAAAAAAAATTTTCAATTTCAAAAAATTGAAAAAAGCTTTTCTTCTATTCTAGTAAGTACACATCTGGCCATTCCTCACCGCTTGCTGTTTTTCACAAATTTCAAAAAGTTTTTGCTGAGCTAGAAGAACCTGAGAGCATTTGCTACTCCTTAAGGGTCAGAAATGAATGGTACAGACACTGTCAATCCTCATAATAGTCACCCTAATCACTCAAAGGAATCTCGGTGACTGTGTTGAACAGGAGATAGGGGACTCGAGATAGGTCCTGAGTAGTTAAGTCAACTAAGGTCAACAGCAAGTGAATTAGCCTACCAAAACAGACTGTTAGGATACAGTGAAATGTGAAGACAAAAGAAAAGGTCTTTAACCAGACGGGTGAGATTCGTATTTCACTTCTTCCTTGGAGGAAGTGAAATACGAATCAAGCAGCTTGCTGTCCAGATATCAGAGGCCTACCTGTAACCAAGAGCTTCCCTGATTTCTATTATTATAGATGGGTAAGCTAGGCAGAAATATTATAGACAGTCAGATAGGGCTGGGCCTTGGTGAGAGCGAGGACAAAGGTGAAGCACACCTCAGCTAGCCTGTATGCTTCCTCAGAGGACAAACTCCAGGCCCAGTGAAGCCTCGGAAGATGGCAGCCAGCCGGCCAGGACTTACGAGCCATCATCTCCTGGAAAGAACATTCTCTTTGTTCTTTCCACGGGCCCTCGTCACTGACTTGTTTTCCCACTGGGTCATTTTTTTTTCTTTCATAATTTTATTGAAGAACAAATAGCAGTGAGACAGTTTCAAATAAAATTAGTAGAACAGATTCAGTAATTAATACATTGCATATTGTTTTCTTAGTGGTAAAAGGTGCAGACATGATATTCTATTTATAAACACTATTAGAGCAGATGCCTCTAACAATGAATTAAGAGAATGTAGCTGTATACCTATCTTTTTTTTAAAGCTGAATTATAGCACAGTTTCAATAATTAATAACTTTTTACACTGTTATCTTCCTAGTGGTTATTCACAATACAAGGAGCAGACAGGATATTCTGTCCAAACACTATTAGTGCAACTCTTTCTTTTCATAGAATTATGCAAAAGTAGCTGTATATTTACCCTAACTGTTCTGTATATACAAATACAGAATGGTCCTTCCTTTGTATCCCCTTTTTTGGGGGTCATTATTACCTAAATGTCTATACTTGTACCCTTAGTGGTTAATCATAGCTATAAGCCATATTGTACCCACATAGGTACTGCTCTATAAAATTTTCCTATAAAGACAGGTCCCAGGGCACCCATTTCAGTTCCTCCTAGTCCTCGGACAGGAACTTTCTTTCTATCTCTCCAGACATATTTCTTGCTCTTAACCTCCATTGTGCCTAGAATTCATTCTTCCATTTTTAGAGAACATGATCTCAGTGTAGAAGACACCTAGTAAGTTACGAGATATAATATTTCTCTTACATCATAATTGGAGATTCTGATATCAATCCTCCCATACAGCCACATACACTGGTCCCAAAACTATATGAAAACCTCCACATTGTCCTCCTTGTAGAACACCACTCCATGAGTGGAGGAAAGTTTTTCTTCTATTCTAGTAAGTACACATTTGGCCGTTCCTCACCGCTTGCTGTTTTGTTGGCTTCATTTCCCCAAAACAAGGACTGGAGACACAGCTACAGTATTATCTTTCACTGTCTAGTGAAATTTCTTTGTGTGTTTTTTTTTAATTCCTTTATTTATTACAGTGTCTCGCTACACATCACGGATTCTTTTTTCGCGGTGGGGGGGGTGCCCTGCGGGGAGGGGCTGGCATGGCATGTGGTGCTGGGGCTCGAACCGCGGTCCCTGAGAGGCGCTCTAGACTGCTGAGCTATCTTGCCAGCCCTCTTAGTGTTTTTATCATGAGAGCTACAAGAAGGATTTATATCTGTTGGAAAAGTAATAGTACATTCTCCAAAATTCGTTCAGCATACCTTTTTTTTTTTTTTTTTTGGCAGAACCAGGGATTGAGCTCAGGCCCTTGCACTTGCCAGGGAAGCACTTATTCCACTGAGCCATCTCCCCAGCCCCTCAAAAATAGGTTTGGATTGGTAGTTCTGCAGCAGGATATTTAGGCAAGGTAAGAGTTGCATGTAGTTGTCAGTTTACCACTAGATGGAGCTGAATCTTCTCACCAATTCACAGAAAATCCTAAGAGTGCCCTGTTAGTGATCCGAGAGGAGGTGCAGATAAGGTCATAAATATAGTCTAGTAAGAATAAGACAGGACATCAAGCATTTCCAATCAGTATGACAGTATGTAGATGTTTTCAAGTTAATGTTTCACTAGGTTTCCTGGGCCCAAGCAGTCCTGCCTCAGCAGCGGGAACTACAAGCATATGCCATCACACCCAGCTTCAAAGCTGAATGTAAATGTAGCATAATGCATAAGAAACACAGAAACTAAGTAGAACAATAACTCCAAAAGTTAACAGATCTAGTGGATTATTTTCTATACCCCATTGAATTGAGATAGCATGGTGCTGGGTGTGGGAGGCCCACCGGAGGATTATTGCCAGCAGCATAAGAGGCAGAACTGGAGAAGCTATTCAGATACTGTTAGGGGAGCTGTTTTGAGGAGCTGTTGGAACTGTCAGAGCTGTTGGAAGCTTCTGGAAGCTGCTGGTTCTCTTGGGTATTGGCTTGAGAACCTTGTCCTGCCGGCTTTCCAAATGAACTTGGCTGTTCTTGTCAGAGGAGGAGCTTGGGAACTCATTGTCACTGAGAATGACTACGGTTCACTTTTGGGGAACTCTGGTCCTCATCTTGAGCCTTGCTTCCTGGCTGCAGAGGGGAAGATGCTGCACTGCTCAGCCTTCTGGAAAAGCTTGTCACATTGCCTTTCGTGATAGGTACTCAGCTTTCCTCATCGCTGGAGGGGCTCAGGACCTCACTGTTGCCAAGGATGGCTATGGTACTGTTGGGGAGAGCTCTGGTTCTTACCTTGAACGTTGCTTCCTGGCTCCAGTGCAGACCCCTCAGCCTGCTGGCACAGATCCTTCATCTCATTGGCAGACTTTCTAGCTTCCACCACTGACCTTTGGGCCTTCCCAGCACAGATCTGTGAAACGGGCCAGCATGAGACTTTGTCGTGGGCTGTAGGCCTCCAGTTGGATTTGTGAGAGGCATTGGTATGGAGTCCTGGTTTTCAGCTGGACTCATACAGGATGTAGGATCCATACCCTCCACTGAAGTCTTTGGTCTTTAGTGTGTGGACAGATTTCCTGCACTCTTGTACATGATTCTTCGGGTGATTATAAAATAATCTTATAAAACGTGTCCTGTTCTGCATTATTCCCCTTCCCAAAACCCCAAACCCCAACAGCAGATTTTTAGATTTGGGGGAAGGGATTAAAGCTCAAGTAGCCTTTTGATAGGCCAAGGTAAAGAGTGGTGCTACATGAACAAGTAGAACATGTGGCACAGTTTTCTTGGTAGAGGTACAATATGAGAAGGAGCTTAGCACTAACTGCTTTAAATCTGGAGAGCAGAGATTACAATTAATTTCATCAGTGCTAGAGGTGTCCCTCGACATTTCTTTGCTGTAGTTGATTAACAAACTACGTGATCTCCCTGTTCCCTCAGCCACAGCCCTCCTTCCTGCTAAAAAGCAGAGAATGGGTGATCCTCAAGGGCAAGAACTTTATTTACAGTTGAGTGCACAGAATCATATAAGATACCTGTTAGCCACCCCAAGGTAAGACGCGCTTAAGAGAGTTTCTGACCCAGGTAAGCAGGAAGTTTCTGGAACAGTTTATGGAGGGAAACAAGGCATAACTGAATTAGGACACAACAATGAGAATGTTACAACAAGCATGCATTGGATGATCAAAGTGAGAAAGGGAAAATTAATTTTTCGTACTTTTTCTCTGATTATAAAACCTATCCATGTTATTATTTTGTTTACTTAAAAAGTAAAGCTGGTTTAATTAAGAGTATATATTTCATACAAGTCAAAATATTTCAGTGTTGCCAGGGAGATAGCTCAGTGGCATACATGTCTGCTGAGCAAGTGAAGGTCCCGAGTTTGATCCCCAGTGCCACACACTTCTCTCTGTCTCTCTGTCTTTGTCTCTGTCTCTCTCTCTCTCTCTCTCTCTCTCTCTCTCTATATATATATATATATATATATATATATATATATATATATATATATCAAAGAATGTATTACATGATTTTAAACATCATTTTAAAATTTTAGTGGGTTGAGGCAGAATTACTTCATCACACAATGTATATTTTTCCAATATAAAATGTCAGTTATGACAGACATTCAAAATTGGTGATCTGGGGCCCTCTGTTGCTGTAGATATGTTTTGTTAAATTTTCAGGAGCCTGGCATGGTGGAATACACCTATAATCCTACCACTTGGGAAGCTGAGGCAGGAGGATTGCCATGAGTTTGAGACGAATCTTGGTACACAGTGAGTTCAAGGCCAGCCTAAACTGTATAATAAGACCCTGCCTCAAAAAAAAATTTTTAATTAAATGATATTATTTTATGGGGCATGAGACTGTCAAAAGAAATCTTGATTTCTGGCTTCTTTTTAAAAATTTGGGAAAATGCCACATAGCAGACCTTCTAAGAGGCGTTATGCCATTCTCCACAGCCTGCAGCTCCCCATTGTCACATGCAGGATCCACCTTCCTGGCCCACCGCATTTGATTTGTGTGACCCCTGGGTCTACTGTGGGAAGTTCACTGATGTGGTCATTACCACTCAGTACGCACAGATGTCTACGACTCTCAGCACCCACACTTTTGCCAGTGTGGAACATCTACTGCCATTACTTCAGTAAACCCAGTAGGTTGTGAGACTTGTCATGGGAAGAGCACACTCCAGGACAAGTAAGAGACAGTGCAGGGACGCAAAAGGACCTCAGGATAATGGAGACATCTGAGACCATGCACGTGGCCAGACGGCGTACAGGAGATCTACTGAGAGGCAGTGCAACAAATACAGCACTCTGACACTTTGGTAGGGAAATTATCTGGAACATCAATGTACTTTTGTCTTTTTCACTCCCCCCTGATTTAACATACACCTCCTTCTCAAGGAGTGAAAAGAATTGCTATTTGACTGCTGAGGTCCATTCAGGACACAGAGTCTTAAAACCTACATTTACCCTAACCAGGAAAACAACTCATTCAAAGAACTTCTTCACAGAGCAAAAGTAACCTAGGTAATTGGATCCACAGGAAGTGACCAGAATGAAAGACCAAGGGGTACATGGTGAAGTCTCCAAGAGACTCAGCCACTTCAGCACACAGGAGAGAAACTGTACTCCCTAAAGTGCTGGGTCTAAGTGGGTAAAACAGTTCCTTCCAGCCCACAGCCAGGTCTCTGGATGGGGGTTAGGAGGCCACCACAGTGGGCAGGGTGGGTTGGGGATGGCCATGGGACAAACAGGCCAGGCCTGCTGGCTTAGGACAGTGCCATCAGAGTGGAGCAGGCCCTCATCCTGTATTCAGATCACAAAGGGGCTCTTCTAGTATCTGGATGGGATGCAGGTGAAGTGGAGGTGTGATGCAAACCCTATAGCACAGGACATGAGGTCACAGCAAGTACCTGTCTCACAGAAAGTCCATAAAAGAACTTCCTGACTTGGAAACAGGAGCTGAGAAGGAGCAAAGAAGGGCATCTGGAGGCTGGGAGGGACTCCCTTCTAGAGCACCCCTGCCAGATGCAGTGTAGGTAAGGGGGGAGGAGGGTGGGGACAGCAGTCTGCTCAGAAGCAGCTGTGATGTCCTGCATGGGTGGCCTGGATGAGGTTCATAAGGCCCCCTAGGGAGAGGAGTGGTACCTGCCAGCCCCACTCAAGGCACAGCCCTGGACAAACTAATAAAGATATTTAGAAAAACCTAAACATGGAGTTTGACTTTGAAGTATCTAAATAGTACATTGATTGTTTTCCAAGAGAAATGAGATTTTTAAACTAAAAGTGTGTGAGTTTCCTTAGAAGGAGGTAGGATAACTTGTTTCCATCATATAAGCAAATGAAGGGCTATTTTAATAGGCACACAATGTACATTATGTTCTTTTGCCCATGAACCATTTGACCCCAAACTTCAAACCCATTGCTTTTGTAGGGTTCCAGGAAAGACGCCTGCTCCACATTTAAAATGCACAGGTACAATGTGTAAGCTTCTGTCTCAGGGGACTGATCACCACAGCCCAGGACTCTGAGACCAAACTCCAGCCTGGGCAAAACAGTGACATCCTGTCCCCAAAAGAATTAAAGAAAAACTGCAGACTGAAAATGCACACATGCACATGTACTGCACACACTACACACCTGCAGGTCTTGCGTAAGAGACCAGACATGGCCCACGCAGCCACACTGGCTTCACAAGCGCACTTGACTCTCCCTCCAGCTTCTTCTGTGTTCAGAGCTGAACCGCTGTTTCTGAAGCAACATATGCCATTTGAATGAGTGAACAGCAACTGGGTAAAAGCATCATTTTGAGAAAGAAAACAAGCTTTGGCTTCCAAGCATCATCAAATATGCCAAATTGATTTCTTCTTAAAAAAATTATGTGAGGGCCAACAAATAGCTCAGTGGATTAAAGCATCTGCAAGCACGTGCAGGGGCCGAGGGTGCTGGCTCCACTCCGGGAGAATAATTGAGACTGGGTATGGTGGCATGTGCTTCTAATCCCAGTTCTTGGGAGACTGTAAACAGGTGGATTACTATAAGTCTGATCTAGTAGTGAGATCCTGTATACCCTGTAGACCCTTCCCTAAAATCCAAAAAAAAATCTGTAACCCCCACAGACACTTCTTTTGACTATTGCATATCAACTAACTTTCAGTTGCTGTAATAAAATACCAGAGAAAAATAACTTACAGTAGGAACAATTCACCTTGGTTCAATCTGTAGAAGTTAGTCCAAGGTCTCCTGGCTGCTCTGTGCCTGTGGGAATATCTCATGCTGGCAGAGGGTATGGTGGGTGAGCCTGTTCCCCTCACAGAAGCCAGGAAGCCGAGATAAAGTAGAGACAAGGAAATTCCTGTCCCTGCCCCTCCAGAGACTCACCTCCCTATGACCTGCCTCCTGCAGGTGGACCCAGCCCATCTAGAGATGACGCTGTGGGTGAGCCTGTGGACAAGGTCAGCACCCTGTAACCCAGGCTCTGGCTCTGAGAAAGGCTGCATTGGAATCAAGCCCTCCATACACTGGTCTCTATAGGACACTTCATATTTACACAAACTCTATGATGCTTTGAAAAGTCTCAGTCAAATCAGAATGTTACTCTCATTTTTTTTCT
Source organism: Ctenomys sociabilis (assembly GCA_004027165.1). Classification (NCBI taxonomy): domain Eukaryota; kingdom Metazoa; phylum Chordata; class Mammalia; order Rodentia; family Ctenomyidae; genus Ctenomys; species Ctenomys sociabilis. Next base: position 42,392 of record PVKA01004253.1, read on the forward strand.
CAATTTACTATCAGTGACTGAACAATTTGGATATCTTAGCAATGCTGATATGATAAGACATTTATAAAGTTAAGTAACAAGGCCCCAGCTAATCTAATAATCTAACAACCTCCTAAGACCACTTTGAAGCAAAGGTATATTTAAATAGAAAAATGATGAGTTAAAAGCAACTAGCACAGCAAGGAACACAATATCCTTCCAAACATAGGCAGTACTATCAAACTACAGATAGGAATCTCCACAGAAAACGGTAAAGCACTTATGGGCAAATAAGCACAAGGATTTCCAGAAGGTATTTTAATTGTAAAACAAGAACTAATCTGGTGCATGCTGTCCATTCCCTGGATCAAGCTTCCAATTTGTCAGTGCTATTGGTGAGATAAAAATATCTGAAATTCTGCAAAGATGGGATGAGGAGCACAGGAGAGAAAAATGATGGAGTAGTGATCAGTAGCAAGATTCAGCTCCTCCAAGATTCAGAATCCAAAGGCTGGGGAGATATCTCAGAGGACTGAGAGCCTGCTTAGGCAAGTGGAGGGACTGGACGATCCCTGGCACCACATGTCATACCAGCTGGCCACTGAGACCAGGTGTGGTGACACAAGCCTCTAACTGAAGCTCTGGGGAGACTGAAAGCAGAAGTATCACTATGAATATTCATTAAAAGAAAAAAAAAGATTCAGAATCAACACACCTGGAAAATAATACCTGAGAGAAAAAAGAGAATAGAATCAGAAAAGAACTGACAGGAAAATCAGGAGGTACAGAGAATTTGGAGATGTGGACCACAACGCAGAGAAAGGAATGAAGCAGTCCAGAGCTCACCTCCTGGGAGGCTGCCTCCTCAGATGTAAGGGGGTTCCTGGGTGGATGATCCAGGGAGAAGCAGCATTCACTCTGAGCTGAGTGGAAGCCCAGAGTGGTGCGCTCCATCTTGCCAGGGAGTGCTCAGTTGGGTGTTATTTCAGCACTAAGGGGGTTATGTCAGTCTAAGACTTAGAGTAGATAGAGAACAACTTCTCTTCAGGTTCCCATCGTACCCCTCCCACAATGAGTGGCTGAAGGACATCCACACGAGATAGTCACAAACAGGGAGCTGGGCAGTTTAAGCTCAGGCTGAGAAGCATACAAGTCAGCCCTCCTTGGAGAGGATGTGCTGTGTGTAGAGACGGCTGGGTCTGAACATGCTCCTTAGGCACTTGAGCCTCCACCTGCTGCCTACATCCAGCACAGCGCTGAGGGCTCATTGCTTTCCCATCCACAAGCATAAACAAGGGGGCCGTGGCTCCGACATTTGCCACAGCCTCGGGTAGGCAGAAGGCCTCTAGAGCAGCCTCTAAAGCTAGGAGCAGAACATTGTGATTTGCTGAGTTTCAAAGCTGTGGGTTCTGACCAGAAACTGCTCATTCAAAAATACAATGAAAACTTTTTCTTTTTTTCTGTATTTTAGACACTAAAAATCTTTTCTCCTTCAATGACTTCTTAAGAGTTAACAAATGCTTCTTTTTCCTTCATCCTTTCTTTTCTTTTTTCTTTAATTTTGCTTTTTAATTTTTTCCATTTTTTTACTCTCCATGTTTTTATTCTCCCCTTCCCCCTTTTTCTTATATCTTTTTCTTGTTTGTTCTTTTCTACTACCTTATCTAATTTTTCCTTCGTCTAATTTTGTGTATAACCTACTTCTTCATAATATCCTTTGTCTCATTTTTCTCTTCTCCTCATCTCCTTTGTTTAATTTTCCAAATTTTCTCCTTTCATTCCCCTATTCCCACCACCCCACCCACTATGTCTCTACTAGCACAACCGTTAAGCTATATCAATCTTTATATATTAATCACTACGTGTATCTCTGTTGAATCTTTTTCTATTGTTAGTGGATGTACACTTGTATTTAATATTTAGTGTATATCAATATTTGGATTGTGTCCATGTTTGTAATTACAGATAATTTTTCTATGCATATGAGTTGTATACTATTTGTTCTTAAAGCATTTCAATACCTTGTTATTGTCAGGGTGACATAGGTTTTATTATTAATAGGTTTTCTCTGTATGCCAGTACCTGGATTTCTCATTAACAACACTCCAGTTCATTCCCAGAGAGCTATGTGCTGGGTTAGTTATGCCACACCCCCATCCCAAATTAACAGGTGGTCAGGTCTCGGGACATAGATCAAAGCCTAGAGTTAGCCACGCCAAGCGCACATGACTGCAAAGCAGAAACTAAGGAAATCTCCAACAACAGTCTTTACACTAAAAATAACCAAAAACTTCATCAAAAAACAAAACAAATTAGAAAAAAAGTACAAACATGAGAAGACACGGCAACAAAATGACTCCCAAGATTTCAACACCCCTGAAACCAATCCAGGGACATAAAAGGGAGAAAATTAAAGCCACATGACAAAATTATTCAAAAATGTAAGACACGAGATTAAAAAACAGACCAATAAGGTTTTTGGAGGCTCATAGGAGGCTCATAATTAAATTTTAAAAATGGATGTAATATACAAAATAATCAGGGAGCTTACTGAACTTACTAATAAAAAGCTAACTGCTGCACAAAACAAAAGATACAAAACTTGAATGACCAGATTTTGACAAAGAGTTAGAGTCCATAAGAAAATTCCTGACCACCCCTGTTAATCTGGGAGGGAGGGTGCGGCATAATTAGCCCAGTGCATAGTTCTCTGGGATGAACTGGAGGATTGTTAATGACAAATCCAGATACTGGCATACAGAGAAATATGAAAAAGTATATTTGAAGTATGGGCAGCAGGAGAAACAAAGGTGAGGACAAAGTATCAGAACAAGAAGATAGAACTCCTGTGAAAGACCAATTATTCAGAGGCGCTTTAAAAACAAGACAAGATGAAAAATGGATCCAACAGTTACTAAATGATGCAAAGCACACTAATACCAGTGTTAATGCAAGCACAAAAAAACCCCAGAAGATGGCACAAATAGCATTTTAAAATTCTCTTTACAAAACTGACAGCAGAAAACTTTCCAAATCTAGGGGAAAAAAAATAAACATACAAATGAGTGAGTCATATAGGACCACAAATAGTCATGATCAAGAGAGAACTTTTCCATAGTACATCAAAGTCAAAATTCTAAGGTCCCAATGCAGGGATGGGACTTTAAAAGCTGTTAAAAAAAATTAGTCACTTATAAAGGTAAATCCACTAGAATTACAGCAGACTTTCAACACAAACATTAATGCTAGGAGAGCTCTGTGTAAAGTTTTTCAAGCCCTGAGAGAAAACAGCTTCTACCCCAGATTTAGGTATCCTGAGTAACTGCCATTCGACACGGATGGAGAAGTAAGGTATTTATTCCCCCCTCCCAAAAAAAAAGCACCTAAACAACTTCATGACCACCGAAGTAGCACTCAAAGAAATTCTCAAGGAAAGCTTAGAAAAACAATGAAACCAACAATGCCAATTAGTCAAGTAGAATGAATATTCCAGAAAGGTTGGAGCAGTTAAGAAGCAACAGGAACATAACACAGTAACAAGAATAAGCCAATACTTTTCAGTGATACTCAATGTAAATGGTCTCAATTCTTCAACCAAAAAACATAGATTGGCAGAATGGATCAAGAAACAAAACCCAGGGCTGACCTAATAGCTCAGTGGATTAAAGTGCCTGCAAGCAGGCGCAGGGGCAGGGGGTTTGGTCCCCGGGCCTGCCATGCCAGCCCTGCCCTTGGGGTGTGCTGAGACAGCGATTGAGACGGGACATGGTGGCATGCACCCGTAATCCCCGCACTTGGGAGGCTGTGAACAGGCGGATCACTAGGAGTCCAACCTAGCAGTGAGATCCTGAACAGCCTGTAGATCCTTCCCTAAAATACAAAAAAAAAAAAAAAAAAGAAAAGAAAAGAAAGAAAGAAAGAAAAAATAAAAAATAAAAAATGTGCCCAAGAAACATATTTAATTCAACAAGAAATTCACCAGTTAAAATCAAAGGGTAGGAGATGATATTCCATGTAATAGAAACCTGAAAATGAGCAGGGATGACTGTTCTGTTTTCAGACAAAATGAACTCACTGCAAGCCAAAACTGATCAGAGCAGGCAAGGAAGGTCACAGTAACTCAAGAAGCAGAAATTATAATTATAAACATATATGCCCCAACACTGACGTGCTCAACTTCCTAAAACAAACATTACTGGACACACCAAAAAAAAAAATCAGAGACTTAACATTGTGACATCTACCTGAGGCTGAGACAGGAAGATCACTGAGTCCAAGCTGCATAGCAAGACCCTGCACCAAATTTTTTTAAACAATAGACAAATACCAACAAAATTATAATCATTTTTACTGAAGGCCTACTTGATTCTCAACCATTAGTAAAAATGGTTTCAACAGTTTTACTCCATATTATTAAAAAAAATAGAAGCAAATGTTTTGTGTTTAATTTAAAAATTACCTTTATGTTCAGATTTTTAATTCAGAATTAAGAATAGCCAGGGTAAAAGAATCCACAGATGCATGTTGCTTATTTTTCCAAGAAATCATATAAACCGTTTTTCTTTTTTAAAAAAATATTTTGTGTTTTTACTTATTCATTACAGGGTCTCACTATGCAATTCAGACTCATAGTGACCCTCCTGTTTCAGCCGCCCCGGTGCTGGGATTATAGGTGTGTGCCTCCAAGTCTGTGTCAGGTTCACACAGCAGGCCCAGAGCTCCAGGGCCGGCTTGGCATACAAACTACCTAGACATTGAAATACTGGAGATCAAACTCAGGTCCTTTCACTCGCCAGGCAGGTATGTAGACCACTGAGCTATCTCCCCAGCATGAGATTTTTCATTTCATTTTATTGTTTTTCAAAATGTCAACTTTCTACAGAGAATCCACAGTTCAGCTTTATTCAGAGTAAAGAAAAACAGCAACTTTTTCTCAGACTAGAAGTTCAGCCATTGGTTTGGAAGCTGTAACTAAAACTGCACATGCAATGAGGACAATATTATGCTAACACAACTGTTCTGCTGCTGCATTTGTCTGTTGTTTGTCTAATATTAACAGTTATAAACAGAGCAGTGCAGCTAGTATTTGGAACAATCCTTATAGTGTTACAGCATCAGGCACAACATTTCACTTCTTTTCACACCAATGGTTCTTCTTGCATACCTGGGCTTCCTCCTCTCCAGTAAAGTCATTTTTGACATTAAAAGTCTTGCGAATCTCCTCAGGAGTTTCCTCCTTGATCATTCATATTGGCAACAGTCTTGTATGTAACATTAAGCAAGCCTTTGATGTCTAGGTAGTTTTCTTCCAGAATAGGTTCAAAAAGGGTTCCCTGGTCAACTTTCAGGAATTCTTGGTCCCACACAGGGATGTCATCTGCTCATTTTTCTTTGTTCTCATCATCCTTAGGAGGAGGAGGGTCATGCTTGTGGTGGGCGCACCACTGAGTGACCTGTTTAATATTGCTGCATTAACATTTAGCAGAGGAACTGGGTCATCAGCTCCTTTGCTATCCATTCCCAAACCTTCCAACATGGTCTTGATTGTCACAGACTGTTTGGTAGCTTCAATAGCAGCTTCAAATATCTCCATCGGAACTCTGAAACTTAGCTGAAGGCCTGGTGTTTGGTTTCTAAAAGACTACAGGCCTGGGGCAGACAAGAGCAGGAAGGTGTTCCCACTGGTTGGAGAAAGGCAGAGGCAGACAAAGCCACTCTATTTTTCATTTCAAATTGTTACCTTTCTATCTTTTTAATAGCTCAGGAAAATATCATTATACAAGACTGTATTGGTCAGGGTTTTACTTAGAGGAACAGATATAAGGAACAGATATTAACACAAGATATACAAGGAATTACAAGACTGGTTTACAACAGTCAACCGCAGAGTCAGACGAGGGAGCGTGCAGAGGGTGTCTGCATGCCCCAGACTGAGGAATTCAGTCCCAAGGTTTGAAGCTCACTGCTGTGCTCTGTGCAAGTCTCTATTCGTCAGCTACTGGGTCTGTGACAGAAGACTGAAGGGTCTGCGGCACAAGCAAAGGATCCAAGCGGGAGGCCAAAGAGTCTGCACTGCAAGCCAGGCGATGAAGGCCAAGCCGAACGCAAGGACTGAAGTTCCTCTGAGGAAGTGAGAGAGAGATCCACCACTTCTTCAGCCCGCTTTATATGGTCTCTTTTTGCTTAGTCACTCTGGGGCAGAAACAACTGTGCTCCAGGGCAGGACCCCCGCCAGCCGGAACTGCGCTACAGAGTCATCCAGCCAAGTTGACACAATGTATCAACCACTACAATCCTCCCCTTGTCAACTTGGTGTATTTTAAACCAGTCTCCAAATACAGAAGTATGCATATAATTACACCTAACATTGTTGTAACTATCCTGCATACAAACGGAAATGCGCTAATACCCTTACCCAAATAGAAGGTCAGTTTCCTTTGCTTATTCTTCAACATTAACACAAGTTTGATAACCCTAAAATCTTGTACTATTATATTATACACATTATATTGTAACAGAACCATATATGGGAGTGAAGTAGTATAGTTATATCCCCTTTTTTGTAGCTGATCATGGGCTTGTATCTGGAATTTAGAGCTACCTTCTTCTACTACCCATTCTGTATTCCCTTGGCCCTCAGCAGGTCTGGGTTCTTTCCCCGGAGGAGTGACCCACACCTTCATTCCTGAGGCTCTGGACCATTTTTCATCATGCCTGTGTGAGAGTGTTGCAGTTTTTCCATTGAGTTTAATAACAGGGCATGGCAATACTAAAAGGTGCCCCAGGGGATCTCCTGCACTCCATGTACATTCTTCCTTTCCTCTATTGTGGAGTAATGATACAATTTCCCCTTGTTAGTCTGGGTCAATCACCCCTGACAGCACTGTGACTCCCTTTTTAGCTTGTTTCTTCAGAGGCATGAGGAGACCAAAGTGACCAGGGGGAAGTCTTAGCTTCCAGTTCAGTGGCATCATTGCTGTGTTTCCTGGTACAATCCTTCCCCCCTCTGGGAATAGGACTTCTAGTTCAGCAGAACATAAGGTTGTGGGGTCAGGAAGCAAGAATTTTGAGAGTGGATCACTAGGAGTACTGGTGAGTGGTACCATTCCTACTCCCACCCCTTTACTCCTGGACCCATGAATCCTGACTATAAAAGACACAGTACCATACAGAGGGCGCTGATTCAAAGCGTACGTACATAGCCTTCTGAAGTACCTTACCGCAGCCCTGCAAGCTATTGCCACCTAGCTGGCACTGTGACTGCATCTTCAAAAGATCATTCTATCTTTCTATCAATCTAACTGCTTCTGGATGATAAGGAACATGATAAGACCAATGAATTCCATGAGCATGAGCCCATTGCTTACTTCTTTGGCTGTAAAATGTGTTCCTTGTGTCAGAAGGCTGTGTGTGATCCCATGGTGGTGGATAAGGCATTCTGTAAGTCCACGGATGGTACTTTTGGCAGAAGCACTATGTGCAGCAAAGGGAAATCCACATCCAGAATATGTGTCCATACCAGTGAGGACAAAGTGCAGTCCCTTCCATGATGGAAGTGGGCCAATATAATCAACCTGCCCCCAGGTCACAGGCTGATCACCTCAGGGAATGGTGCCATATCGGGGACTCAATGTTGGCCTCTGTCGCTGGCATATTGGGCATTCAGCAGTGGCTGGAGCTGGACCAGCCCTGGTGAGTGGGAGTCCATGTTGCTGAGCCCATACAGTACCTCCATCCCTGCAACCATGGCCACTCTGTTCATGGGCCCACTGCGCAATGACAGCGATGGCTGAAGAGAGAGGTTGGCTATTATCCACAGACTAAGTCATCTTATCCACTTGATTATTAAAGTCCTTTTCTGTTGATGCTGCCTTTTGGTAAGCATTTACATAGGAAACAAATATTTTTATATCCTTTGCCCATACAGAAAGGTCTATCCACATATCTCTTCCCCAAATATCTTTGTCACCGATTTTCCAGTCATTCTCCTTCCAAGTTCCTGACCATCCAGCCAAACCACTGGCTACAGCCCATGAGTCAGTATATAGTCGTACATTTGGCCATTTCTTTTTCCAGGCAAAATGCACTACCAGGTGCACTGCCTGAAGTTTTGCCTGCTGTGATAATTTCCCTTCACCACTGTCCTTTAGTGATGTCCCAGAAAGGGACTAGAATGGTGCAGCTGTCACTTGTGGATGGTGCCTGCATAGCATGCAGAGCCATCTGTAAACCAGGCCCTAATTTTCTCGTCCTCCGACAGTTGATTATATGGCACACTCCACAATGCAATAGGTGCATGCTGGGAAACAGAAGGCAAAATAGCAGGCAAAGAAGCCATAGGTATCTGGGCAACTTCCTCATGTAATTTACTTGTCCCTCTGGACCTGCCCTGGCCCTGTCATGAATATACCACTTCTATTTAATGACAGACTGTTTCTGTGCACATACAACCTTATGATTTGATGGATCAGATAATACCCAGGCCATGATAGGCAGCTCAGGTCTCATGGTGACCTGGTGTCCCATAGTCAAGCGTTCAGTTTTCACCCAGGCCCAGTAACAGACCAAGAGCTGCTTCTCAAAAGGAGAGTAGTTGTCTGAAGATGATGGTAAAGCCTTGCTCCAAAGTCCTAAAGGCCTCCACTGCAGTTCACCAATGGGGGCCTGCCAGAGACTCCAACAGCATCCCTATCTACCACTGATACTTCAAATACCACAGGATCTGCTGGACCATATGGTCCCAGGGCAGAGAAGCCTGAACAGCAGCCTGGACCTGTTGCAGGGCTTTATCCTGTTCTGGGCCCCGTTCAAAATTAGCAGCTTTCCATGTCACTCGGTAAATGGGTCAGAGTAAGACACCTAAGTGAGGTTTATGTTGTCTCCAAAATCCAAATAGGCCGACTAGGCACTGTGCCTCCTTCTTGGTTGTAGGGGGAGCCAGATGTAACAACTTATCTTTTACCTTAGAAGGAATATCTCTACATGCTCCACACCACTGGACAGTCCTAGAAACTTTACTGAGGTAGAAGGACCTTGAATTTTTGTGGGATTTATCTCCCCTCCCCTGGTTCTCAGATGCTATACTAACAAATCCAAGGTGGTTGCCACCTCCTGCTCACTAGGCCTAATCAGCATTATGTCATCAATGTAATGGACCAGTGTGATACTTTGAGGAAGAGAAAAGTGATCAACATCCCTACAAACTAAGTTGTGGCACAAGGCAGAAGAGTTAATATACCCTTGTGGCAAGACAGTGAAGGCATATTGCTGGCCTTAGCAAGTGAAAGCAAATTGTGGAGGATGGCGGAGTTGGCCGCGCTGTCTCAGGCCGGTCTCTGGGGCTAGCAGCAAATTGTTTCTGATGGTCCTTATGTATAGGTATGGACCTATACATAAGAAGGCATTTGCCAAATCAACAGCTGCATACCACCTACCAGATGTGTTAATCTGCTCAAGCAAGGAAACCACATCTGGTACTGCAGCTGCAATTGGAATCACCACTTGATTCAGTTTACGGTAAGCTACAGTCGTTCTCCAAGACACATCTGGCTTCTGCATAGGCCAAATGGGAGAATTAAATGGATATGCAATGGGGACCACCACCCCTGCATCCTTCATGTCCTTGATGGTGGCACTCATCTCTGTAGTCCCTCCAGGAATGTGGTACTGCTTTTGGTTCACTATTTTACCAGGCAAGGGCAACTCTAATGGCTTCCATATGCCCTTTCCAAACATAATAGCCCTCGCATGACAGGTTAGGGAACCCATGTGAGGATTCTGCCAAGTGCTAAGTATATCTATCCCAATTATACATTCAGGAACAGGAGATATAACTACAGGATGGATTCGAGGACCTATTGGACCTACTGTGAGTCAGACCTTTGCTAAAACTCCATTGATCACCTGCCCTCCATAGGCCCCTACTCTTACTGGAGGGCCACTATGGTGAGTTGGGTCCCCTGGAATCAGTGTCAGTTCAGAACCAGTGTCCAGTGGTCCCCGAAATCTCTGATCATTCCCCTTTCCCCAGTTGTACAGTTACTTGGACAAAAGGCAGTAGGTCCCTCTGGGGAAGGACAGGAGGAAGACTGACTGTACAAATTCTGGGGGAATTAGGATCCTTCCCCAAGGAGACCAGACCTTCCCATCATTCAAGGGGTTGTGGGTCTGTAAACGGGCTCAAATCCAGGAACAGATTGAGAGGCCGTGATTGCCTATTACCATGATTTGAAGTAGGTCTCTGTTTTTTTGCCCCGCTATTCTTCCGATGACATAATTCTAGAAAAAAATTTTGTAGGCTTCTAATCTATTTCACTTTTAGGAACACCACGACTAGTCAGCCAAAACCATAGGTATATGTGTGTCAGATTATTCTGGTCACTGTTTTGCTTCTGCCATCCACAGTGATTAAGTGCTGCCACTTGACCTCTGCCATTCCGGGACCTAATTAAGCCCATGGCCCTTAAATTTCCTAATTGAGTAACTGTGCTCCCCACTGTAAGGTCTGGCATGCAAAGAAGAGCAATAACAGGGCTCTTCAGGAATGCTGGTGCTCCCCTCACAAATCTGTTTCTCAAAGCATTAGTGAACAGTATGTTTTCAGGATCATACTGATATGAAGGGTTAGGCTTAACATGACAGATCCACTCAAGCATTCCCATTTTCCTAAGCCTCTGAATTCCTTCAACAAATGTAAACCATGGAAGATCAAGAATCTCTAACTTATTCACAGTGGGCCATCTTTTGAACCATACTTCTGTCAACCAGCCAAATACACTGTTAACACCTTTCTGTACTCCACAAGCTGCAACATTGAATTCAGAATCCCTAGTTAACAGGTCCATATCAACAAACTCAGCCTGATCCAGGTGAATGTTCTTGCCACCATTATCCCACACTCATAAAATCCATTCCCATGTGTCCCGTCCAGCGGATCAGTCAACGAGGGTCACCTGGGAGAGGAGCAGGGAATGGAGGAGGGGACAGGGGACAGGAGACATGAGAAATGGAGACAAGACAGGATTCTGATCAAGTGTCTTTTATTTGAGGAAGGACACAGCTTTTATGGCAGGGGAAGAGGAAGTCAGCCTCACCTATGACACGGATACACCAAGACAATCTTATAGGCTAGAGGCACTCAGGTGATCATTAAGGGGTACGTGGCAGCTGTACAGGAAAAGAAACCTACTCACATTAGAAATGGAGGCCCCAAGGCTATCGAGCCTCCCACACCCATGCCTGCTCATTAGGCCTCTGTTTATAAGAGTTAGAAAACTCCAGTCTCCCTGGATCGCTGCTGGCCATGGGCTGCATGGGCAGGACTCTGAGAGACCCAAACATCCCACAATGGAGTCTGCCCCGGCAGTCAGTACCAGAATCAACCCAGAGTGCAGGCCCAGCGTGTGAGACCGCCGGGGTCACAGGATCCTGAAGCAACCCAGAGCGCAGGCCCAGTGTGGAACCCTTCAGCAGAACTCCCTGCAAAGAGGCTGGAGGCAAGACCCACCCAGCTGATTCAGAAAGCAGAACATCTTGCCAGTGTGACACAAAGGGTTCACCTCCAAGGCTGCAGCAGGAAAGTGTAGCACAGCAGCCAGGCCCAAGCCACACCCACCTGGAGGAGTCTGAACCTCCTAGATCCAGACCTGGTGCTAAGATAATAACTTTATCTAACCTCTACACCAACAGTCAAAAGTCAGTGCTATACAAAATGACAAAGAGGAGGACCAAAAAGCGGTCTCAGGCCCCGAGTCCACCCAGTACAAATGCAGAAGACACTAGCATAGAGGAAAATGGAAATCACATGCCTAAATCTCTGAAGTAATAGCATTGGAAGTAAAGAAACAACTGCAAAAAGGTATAGAAGAGATAAGATCAGAAATAATTTCTGAAATAAAGAATGTAGCGACAACTATAATCAAAGAAGTACTAAGTGCTTCTAAAGAATACACTGATAAAAATAAAAAATAGAGCAGAATATAAAAATGATGGAACCCCTGAATAAGCAATATAGGAAAGAAATAGAATGTATGAAACAGATCCAAAGTGATATACAGAAAATTAAAACCTCAATCATAAGCCAGAAAATCCATTTGAGTGAAAGTAGACTTTCTGACCTTAAAGACAATCTTATAGGCTAGAGGCACCAAGACAATCTTTTATTGCACCTAGTGAAAAAGGAAGCAAAGATCTCTTGAAACAACTAGGATGCAGGAAAAAATAATTCAACACCTGCAAGACGATGCAAAGATAAACAATGTGAGACTAATAGGCATCAATGAGAAGGAAGGAGTCAATACAAATGATATAAAAAGAATATGGGCAGAAGTAATAGCAGAAAACTTCCCAAATATGGGGCAACAATCTGACATTCAGGGAACTGAAACATAGAGAACTCCAAATAACATCAAACCAATTAAAACCACTCCCAGACGTATAATAATCAAGATCCCAGAATTTCAGCACAGGAACAGCGTACTGAAAGCCACTAAAGAAAAGAAACATATCATGTTTAAAAGAAAACCCATCAGAATAATGGCAGATTTCTCTTCACAAATCATCAAGTCAAGAAGAGCATGGAGCAAAATACTTCAAGTCTTACAAGAAAACAAATTCCAACCCAGACTGATATATCCTGCAAAACTGTCTTTCAGGTATAATGGAGAAGTAAAATACTTCCATGACAAAGAGCAACGAAAGAATTTCATGATGACAAAGCCAAGCCTACACAGATTACTAAATGATGTTCTAGAGAGGGAGCAAAATGATCACAACCCCATGAACGAGAATGGAAAGAACCCACCAAATAGGGCAAACAAATACAGAAGAATAAGAGGTATACAATAGTAGTGTTTCAGTTATTGTTTTGTGAACAGCAGCAAAATATTTCCATCAGCACACTCTACGAATGGACTTCTCTTGCACCCAATGGGTCAAGATTCTATACGGAACTACAGGGTGGATTTCAAGGAAATAGCTGTAGCTCAGTCCCACAAGTGACACCTGGCCACCAGTAAGTGTCATAGTCACTATCCATGCCCTCAACACACTAGAACTTTGTCCTATCTCCAAACTGTCAGAAGTGATGGTCATTTATTTGTCATTCCAGCATTTATGTTTTATTCTCAGTATTTCTTTACTACCTTGAAAACTTTTTCATTCCATTGTTTTGAAACATTTAATTTTAAATTAATTAGTATTCAATTTCCTAAATATTGCCTAATCTTAATTTTTGTTTTAAGATTTATACTATATCTTTGAATTACAATGTATCTAAAAGGCATCGTATAATATCTTCTCCTAGTATTAGAAACTTTAAAAAGTCTATTTCCATTTTCTGTTCACTTTATATTATTTCTTCCCTGTCCTTTATACACACATACACACACATATATATGAAAAAAGATATGTGTGTAGCCCAACATAAGATTGGTACTGTTTCATAGAAATCTTCAATGACCTTTTATTTTTTTAAAGAGAGACTTATTAAAAGTTTGCTTTTTTGTGTGTGGAACCAAGCACTAGTTACCAATTACAGCGGGACTTTTTTTGTGTGCACCTTCCGAATATTAGCGCAGTTAGAACTGCATTGTGAGTAATCAAGTAATGAACCAGGTCCTGGTGGCTGCATCCATGGTTAGATTGTTCAGGTGATCCGGGACTTTCAATTGATTGCTTTAGCTTTTAGTTCTTGCTGATATCTCCAAATCCGTAAGAGCTCAGAGGCCCCTGCCATCCCCACAAAGAAGTTCACAGCAAACAGACTCCAATTTTTTGGTATAATTACCAGTGAGTATCTTGACCAAATAAATCCTATAGAACAGTGGACTGAGCAGTGAGGAGCTTCTCTGCAGGTCTGGCCATGTCTGCCAACCCAGCGCACACCAAGTCCCATTTCATAATTGGAGCCCAGAAAAATACTGTTCTAGGACCTGCCGGGTGGTTGTACAGTGGCCTCAGTTTCTCCGGCAGCACCAGCTCCACTCTGTGAGGAGCCGGTGGTGCTAGGCCCGCAGGCCCCGGGCGCCGGCGGCTGACATCTCGGGTGCGTGCTGGTGGTGGGCGGCAGGGTGACGTCCCGGCTGGCAGCGAAGGATAGCTCTTCATCCCTGTGCCCAGCACCGCACCTCGCGCCCGCCTCTTCCCAGGGGCGCCCTTCCCGTGGCTCTGCCGGGTCCCAGAGCTCCGCCCCGGGCGGCGACCGCGCCAGCCACCACTGATGGGGCGGAGACTGAGACACAGCCAGCCCGGCCCGCCTCTTGCCGGCGGGCAGGAACAGAGTTCAGTGACCTTTTAAATAAGGGTTCATCTAATATATTTTATACAGTCCTGCATAACTGTCACTTTGAGAGCTCTTTATTATTCATCCTGGATCATGCTTCAGCTTTTCATGCCTTTTGAATTATGTTCTTTGTTATTTCCTATATGCTACGTCTGGAGGTATTAACATATTTCAAGTTTGTATAACTAGAAAATATTTTACTTTTAGTTTTCAAAGGCATCTTTACTAAGTATAAAATTCAAAGACGATAGATTTTTCTTTTTCTTTCAGTCCTTTAATTAGTCTAGTTTCTTACACACTTGGTCCTTGTTTTTTTCTTTCTAATGTGGAATAAGATGCCATTTAATTTTGTTCTTCCATAACTAATATTTTTTATGTATATGCTTTAACCATTTTTCCTTTACAATAAGTTTTGGACAAGTTCGTTTTTGTGTATCTTGGAATGATTTTATTTAAATTTCTTGTGCAAAAGGTTCATTTTTCTTGGAAATGTGGTATTATAAGTTGAACTAAATTCAGAAATTTTAAATCTATAAATATTTATTGCCCACTCCTTTCTACTTTGAGAATTCTAATTATATGAATATAAAAAAGAAAGGAGCAATTAATGCATACAATTTTTGTTTTTACTGATTTTTTTTCTCTCTTGAATTTCTTATAACTTCTTAGTTATTATTCTTTTAAAACAAAACTTGCACATTTATATTTGGTAATCTGAAAAACTAATTTGTACACAGCATCATGTAATACAACAACCATTGATGGATTGATTCCTATTACTTTCTTTAGTGAAATCTTGTATCATGTATAATCCTGTTTTCTTCTATCACTATTTTGTATTCTTCAATAATAAAAAAGAAAACAAAACAAAAAAAGAGTTAAAAAATTCAAAAAGTCTTTGGGAGAATAACAGATCTCTTCATGGATCACCTTGTGTATCTCACCCTTAGGCAACTTCAGTGGGTGAAGCCTGGTTATGGGCCTAGAGGTAAAAAACGGATGCTGAGGGTGGATCCTGAGAAGTCAGGGCATTATCCTGTTTGTTCCGCACAGGATTTGTGTCTCCAGATATATTAAGAGACACTAGTACTGCAGAGGATGAAGACAATGATTCCTCTGCCACAGAGAGTAGGAAATTCTCTTCCTCAGGCAGAATAATCTCATTAGCATCTAAAAGCTCAGCATCCTCTGGCCCCCATGATCCTCCCACACATCTCCATTCCAATTTATGGGATCCCATTCTTTCCCAATCAGTGCCCTCACCTTTGCTTCAGATACCCTTCCAGGCTGAGCGTTTAATTGGTACCAGAACAGTGGGGTCGTTGCTTTGATTATACCTGGCAATGTGGATTCAAGCTTTTAGGAATGGCTTATGGGAAAGGTTTGGAGAAGTTTCCCACTTGCAAAGAGCTGGAACAGCTTCAGCTGTACTGTGCAGGAGGTTCTGGTCAGAGTTCAGAAGACCAGAAGGCCGATAGCCAGCCTGTAAAGACCAGGCTGGGAAGGTTTCTGCTGGGAAGAAGGACTGCATTCGTTGTTGGACTCCAGATCATTTGTGTTTTGACTTGGCAGAAAAGTTGTCTGCATTTTGCTCATGTCCAGAGACTTTGCCTGAGACTGAGTTTAAAAATGGTGGACTGGTCAGTCTGGCAGAGGATATTTCAAAGCAACCAAATATTGGGGCAGCGGCCTTGTTGTTACTGGGAGCTTTTAGCCAGATTTATGTTGAGAATGAAGAGCAAGGAGCCCAGCAGGATGTTTCAAAATGTTATGAGTTTGGCCAGAAAGAAAGTGCCAATAAAGCTGTGGACTGCAAAGAAAGAGCTGAGAGAATCTCCATTGCCAGGAAGGAACCTGAGAATGGAAAGGATGACCTGAGGGCATCACAGGAGGAGGCAGGTCTCTATCTTTTGCAGCCTCAGAACTGCAGAGGTCACTCTGCCCTGAAGGGAAAGCTGCAGAGCCCCATGTTCCAGAATGGCGACGGCAGCCACACCAGGTTCCAGAATGGTGCTAGCATGGAGAATTTATTTCTCACAATCAGGGTCAGAGTGCTCAGCAATCCAGGCACTTGACCCCTGCAGCCAAGAGAGAAGGAAACCTTCCTACTGCTCCAGCTGGCAGCAGACTTTGGCATCATCCACGTGGCAATGGTTTTAAGCACATTCAGAATTCAGGTGTTCTGAGGTTCAGAAGGCTTCCACCCAGATTTCAGAAGAAGGCCTGGGAGGCAGGCAGTGTTGCCTCTGAGAAGGCAGTGTGTGAAGCTGTGAGTAAGAAGCCTATTCAACGGAAACCTCAGAAGTCTGAAAAATCTAGGAATGTGGAAGGTCTAAGGAAAATGGCAAAAAAGGGAACAAAGAAGGCCTGAGAGAAAAGCCATAGGAGCTACCAGCAAAAGTGCCATAGGGATGGAGCCACTTAAGGCTTTTGAAGCTCACAACTCATTACAGGGTACTTTGAATGGTCCACAGGGAACTACAGGACTTAACATTTGCCCTTCTGGACTTTGGACTCGTTTTGTAGTCAAATTGTTTGTATCCTGCTGTATACATTTTGGAATGGGAATGCTTATCTTGTGCCTTTGAAAGTTGCAAGTGTTTAACTTTTCATTTGGAGAGGGGTTCACAGCTAAGAGTTTGCCTTAGGTCTTGGAAGCTTGGGACTTGGACTTTTCAGTGTTACTAAAACTGTTACACTTTGGCAGCTCTTAAAGATGGACTAAAATGTCTTTTGCATAAATGGATGTGCATGAGTCTTTGGAGGGCCAGGGGCAACATGTCATGGTTCTAATATTACAACATGTCATGGTTCTAATATAATACATGGTTCTAATATAATACATTTTACATGGTAAAATGTTTAAATATGTCTATGTACCTTGAAATTGGCTTTAAAAAGTGTATGTCTAGTTGCCAAATTGACAAGGGGTGGATTGTGTTAGTTGATATATTGTATCGACTTGTCTGGATCAGCTTCCTGCCACCCTGCCCCACTTCCCTTGAGAAGTCCTCAATCTTCAGAGGAGCTTGATCTTTGCAGCCACTCCACTTTGGAGGAGCTCTGATCTTTGTCCTGGAGCACCGGTCTTCACAGTGAGCATAGAAGGAAGAGAGAAGCTTGGAACCAGTGGAATATGGACTAAACCCTCCAACAACTGTGAGCTAAATAAACCTTTCCTTCCTTCATTTTGAGTGTTGGGTATTTGTCCTAGCAATGAGTAAAAAGTAACTAAGACAAAGACCTAAATGCTTTTTATTTTAACTTTTTTTTTCTACTGGGGATTGAACTTTTTTTTACCATGCTAGTGCTTATGCTGCTGAGTTGTATAACTGGCCCAGTGCTACTTTTTTAACTAAAAATAAAAAGAATTGTAGAAAAACCATAGTCCAGTACTAATTATGGATTTTTGGAGTATTATTTATTTCTTTTTCCATAATTTTATTGAAGAACAAACAGCAATGAGACACTTTCAAATGAAATTAGTAGAACGGATTCAATAATTAATATATTGCACATTGTTTTCATAGTGGTCATTTGTTGTACAAGGTGCAGACATGATATTCTATTTACAAACACTATTAGAGCAGATGCCTCTATTCAGTGAATTAAGAGAATGTAGCTGTATACCTTTTTCTTAAAGCTGAATTATAATACAGTTTCAATAATTCATGCTTTTTACATTGTTATCTTCCTAGTGGTTATCCATAGCATGAGAAGCAGATGGGATATCCTGTCCAAACACTATTAGTGTAAGTATTTCTTCTCATAGACTTACTGAAAGTAACTGCATATTTATCCTAACTGTACTGTATATACAAATACAGAATGGACCTTCCTTTGTATCCCCTTTTTTTTTTATTTTACTTTTGTTTCATTGAAGTACAAATATCGATGAGACAGTTTTAAGATAACTTGACAAGATGGATTTCATAAATTAATACATTACAAACTGTTTTCATAATGTTTTGGTATTATAAAAGGTGTATACATGATATTATACTTACAGACATTATTATACCTTATGTCTCTTATCAGAAAATTAAGAGACTGTAGCTGTTCGCGTATCTTATTTTTTATACCTGAATTACATCAAAGATTCAATACTTTCTACCTTGTTATTTTCCTAGTGGTTGTCCATAGTACTAGAAGCCAACATAATATCCTATCCAACCACCATTAGTGCAAATCTTGCCTCTCATACAATTATGCAGAAGTACAGCGTTATCTATCCCAAATGTACTGTCCATACACACACATCATGATTCTTCCATTCTATACCCCTTCCTTTGTCTACACCTGTCAAAGATGGGCACTCCATTGTCATTCAACTAAGTTAGGTGCCTGAACTCGACGACACAATCCAACACAGTCCAGCATTCCACAACAATAGTGAGTTATCCCAAGAAGTTGTCAACCATAGCCATTTACAGCTCAACTTATTATTATGGCCCAACAGTGTATACTTCATTTTTATACTTTTCTGCTGGATGGTTAAGACCTAGATAGAGCAAGACTTATATACCAACACATATACTTTATGTTTCTTATGAGGTCAGTGAAGTCCCCTCAGGGTTTTTCTTGTAGTCCTGTACCTTCTGTAGATCCTTTGTCTGTGTCATCCATGTGGATGAGTCACGGCCAATGCTTGACCAGTTTGCTCTCTGTGAGAGCTTGAGAGAAAGTTTTCTCTCCATGTGACTCCCCCCAGGCACACAATAGAACTTCGATCTCTTTCCTCTGTGGCTCCATAAGCTCCTTGTTCAGAAAATTTGGAGCTCAACTGAGTTTCATGATGCTGCAGTACAGGTTCTCCTATGTCCTGAGTCTTCGCTGACCTTGAAAGGCTAGGGCCAAAATGTTGGCTGGCCTTGTGGCTCTTCTATTTCTCCAACTTTGATCTGTGAACTTAGGTTGTTAACCATCCAGAAGAAAAGCTGATTAGTATCCTGCAGCATATGCCATTCACTTTGCCTTATCTTACCCCTTTTTTTTTCAGTCCTGTCAGAGGTGGGTATTGTATTGTCATTCAATTATTATAGGTGCTTGAATTCAGTGAAACAATCCAACACAGTCCAGCAGTCCGCAATAGAAGTGGGTTATCCACAGAAGTTGTTGACTAGAGCCATCATATTATTATGCCTTTATTTTATATACCTCATTTTTATACATTTCTGCTGGATGGTTAAGACCAAGCTAAAGCAAGACCTGTATAATAAGACAATGTGACTTTTGTATCTGATGAGGTCACTCAAGTCCCCTTAGAGTTTATCCTTATCCTGTAACCCTGTACCTCACTTTGTAGAACCTTTGTCAGTGTCAGCTATGTGGATGAGTCATGGCCATTGCTTGACTAATTTGCTATCTGTGAAAGCCTGTGAGAAAGGTTTATCTCCATGTGGCTCTCCTTAGGCACACTATAGATCACTGATCACATTCCTCTGTGGCTCCATAATTTCCTTGATCAGAAAACTTGGGGCACAACTGAGTACCATGATGTTACAGTACAGGTTCTCTTATGTCCTGAGTCTTCACTGACCTTGAAAGGCTAGGGTCAAAATGTTAGCTGGCCCTGCAGCCCTTCCATTTCTCCAATTTTTGATCTGCAAACTTAGGTTGTTAACCATCCAGGAGAGAAGCTGATTATAATCCTGCAACATATGCAGTTCAGTTTATCCTATCTGTCTAAATATCAAACATCTTAGGCATAACGTGAAACAGATTGTGTCTATTAAGTATTGATGTATCGAATTTTAAGTTCCTACACAATATGAGGAAAAAAATTTTTAAAAATAGTACTATACATGTATTATTACACAGAAATTTAGAAATCTAAACATACAGCCTTGTAACAGAATAGTCTTCTAACATTTTTTCCTTGTGTCTTTTTTTCACTTATTACCAAAACAAAATAAACAAAGCAAAACTTTTACTTGTGAAATGCTATGATAATAACTGGAATGTCATGACAGGAAGTATGTATTCAGCAGACAAGACTGGCAGGCATTCCAAGCATGACACTTATATTACACATTGATATCTTCAGTGCAGTTGGTTGGTTCACAGGTATCAATGTATATAGATAGCCGGATTGAGAATCCTACCATTTAACTGCTACTTTCAAAAATCTGCTGATGTTTCTAAGAATCTTTGCCTTACCCATCTTCTGTGTACAAATGTGTGGCTTTGTCCTTCTCCCATTTCCCAGCTTTTCTCCTTACCCGCTCCTCGTTGTCCAATCCTCAAGTTCTCACTTTCCTTTTAATTCTGTTATACCTTTCTATTTGTATTTCTTCTTTTGATTTCTTATACTAGGGAGGCTATACGATATTTGCACATGTGGGTCTGATTTATTTCACTTATAAGTACATGTTCAAGTTGCACAAACTTAATTATAAATGCTTCAAGTTTATCATTATTCATAGCTGAGTAATACATTCTAGACAGCAGACCTCTGTCTGATTGCTTATTAGTTAGGATTTCTTCAAAATTTGTGGGTTGTTTTTTCACTCTGTTGACAATTTCTTTTGACATGCAGAAACTCCTTATGATGAATTGATCCCAGTTGTTGATTCTTTTGAGTGGTTCCCGTTTGTTCATGAACTCTTTGCTGACCCCTATGTCATCAAGAGTTCCTCCTACTTTCTCTTCCAGGAGATTGAGTGTTTCTGCTTTAATGTTTAGATCTTTAATCCATTTTGACTTTAACTTAGTACCTGGTGATAGAGCTGGGTCAAGCTTTAGTTTTCAGCATGTAGAAAGCCATGTTTTCCAGCACCATTTGTTTAAGAGGCTATCTTTCTTCCAGTGATCTTGTTTAGCCCCTTTGTTGAAGATCAGATGGCTGAGTGTGATTGTAGATGCCTCTATGTCTTCTAATCTATTCCACTGATCCTCAGGTCTATTTCTTTGCCAGTACCATATTGATTTTATCATAGTAGCATTGTAGTATAATTTCAAGTCAGGAATTGTGATGTCTCCTGCCTTGTCTTGATAGGCCAAGATTGCCTTTGCTATTCTAGGTCATTTGTGGTTCCAAATAAATTTTAGGAATGATTTCTCTATGTCTGGGAGGTATGTTGGTGGCAGTTTGATAGGGATTGCCTTAAATCTGTACAGCAATTTTGGGAGTATGGCCCTCTTCACGATGTTGGTTCTTCCTATCCAGAAGCATGGAATATCTTTCCATTTTCTGAAATCTTCTTTCTTAGGGTGTTGTAATTTTCCGTGAAAAGATCTTTGATTTCCTTGATTAAGTGAATCCCAAGGTATTTCATTTTCTGCAGTGCTATTGTAAAAGGTATTGTTTCTATTGTTTCCATTTCAGTGTGCTTGTTATCTGTGTAGAGGAATGCTATTGACTTTTGAGTATTGATTTTGTATCCCGCTATGCTACTGAATTTCCCTATCAGTTCTACTAGCTTCTTGGTGGAATTTTTGGGGTCTTCCATGTAAAGCATCATGTCATCTGCTAATAGTGATAATTTAACTTCTTCTTTACCTATTCTTATTCCCTTTATTTCTCCCTCTTTTCTAATGGCTGTTGCTAAGGATTCCAAGACTATATTGAACAGGAGGGGTGATAGAGGACATCCTTGTCTTGTACCTGATTTAAGAGTAAAAGATTTCAGGGTTTCCCCATTTAGGATTATATGAGCTTTTGGGTTGTCATAGATGGCTTTTATCAAGTTAAGATAGACGCCATCTATTCCAGTTTTCTGTAGGACCCTGAACATGAATGAGTGTTGAACTTTGTCAAAAGCTTTCTCTCCATCAATTGAGATGATCATGTGGTTTTTAGATTTCAGTCTATTAATATAGTGTATTACATTTATAGATTTTTGAATATTGAACCATCCTTGCATCCCTGGGATGAATCCTACGTGGTCATGGTGTATGATCTTCTTGATGATTTGCTGTATTCTATTTGCCAGGATTTTGTTGAGTATTTTTGCATCTATGTTCATGAGGGAGATCGGCATGTAGTTCTCCTTTTGGTTGTGTCTTTCCCTGGTTTTGGAATTAGTATTATACTTGCCTCCAGAAATGATTTTGGGAGGACTATTTCCTTTTCAACTTCATTGAAGAGTTTGTGGAGTGTGGGGATTATATCTTCTATAAATTTCTTGTAGAATTCAGCTGTGAATCCATCAGGACCTGGACTTTTCTGTGTCAGTAGGCTTTTTATTACATTTTGTATTTTGTTGGCTGTTATTGGCTTACTGAGAGTTGCTATATCTCCTTGATTCAGTTTTGGTAATTTGTACCTTTCGAGGAATCTGTCCATTTCTTCTGTGTCTTCTATTCTGAGAGTGTAAAGATTGTATAAAAATACCACAGCTTTTTCAACCATTCCTCATGTGACGGGCATCTTGGTTATTTTCAGGATTTGGCTATCACAGATTATGCTGCTATAAACATAGGTACACATGTATCACTATGATATGATGTTTTCCTCCAGGAAAATTCCCAGTAAGGGGATAGCTGGCTTGAATGGGACTTCCAGTCCCAGTTTTATGAGGAATCTCCACACTGATCTCCACAATCGTTGCACCAGTCTACGTTTCTACCAGCAGTAGAGAAGTGTTCCCTTTTCCCCACATCCTCTCCAACATTTGTTGTAGGTTGATTTCTTTATGATAGCCATTCTTTCTGGAGTGAGATGGTATCTCAGTGTTGTTTTTATTTGCATTTCATGGATGACTAGCGATGTGAAGCATTTTTTCATGTATTTATTATCTTCTTTAATTTCATCTTCTGAGAGGTATGTGTTCATCTTAGATGCCTATTTCTGGATTAGGTCTTTAAATTTGAGGGCCCTACTGTATTTTATGTCTTTATAACTTCTAGAGAGCATACCTTTGTCTGAGTGCTTATTAGTTCGTATTTTTTTCAAAAATTGTGTGTTGTCTTTTCACTTTGTTGATAGTTTCTTTTGACATGCAAAAACTTCTCAATACGAGTTGGTCCCAGCTGTTAATTCTTTCAAGTGTTTCCCAGGCAAATACATGTTTGTTCATGAACTCTTTGCCTACCCTTATGTCTTCAAGAGTTCCTCCTACTTTCTATTCCAGGAGATTGAGTGTTTCTGTTTTAATGTTAAGATCTTTAATCCATTTTGACTTTAGTGTAGTGCATGGTGATAGAGCTGGGTCAAGTTTCAGTTTTTACCATGTAGAAAGCAATGTTTTCCAGCACCGTTTGTTAAAGAGGCTATGTTTCGTTCAGTAAATGTGTTTGACCTATTTGTTGAAGATGAGGCTTCTTACAAAGAAGCCTCTGCATCTTATAATCTATTACATTGATACTCAGGTCTATTTCTTTGCCAGTACCATATTGATTATATCATAGTAGTTTTGTAGTATAATTTCAAGTCAGAATTGTAATGCCTGCTTCCTTGTCTTTGTTGGGCAGGATTGCCTGTGCTATTCTAGGTCTTTTCTGGTTCCAAATAAATTTTAGGAATGATTTCTCTAGGTCTGCGAGGTGTGGTGGTGACAGTTGATAAGGATTTCATTAAATCTGTACATCAATTTTTTGAGTATGGCCATCTTCACGATGTTGGTTCTTCCTATCCAGGAGGAAGTATATCTTTTCATTTTCTGAAATCCTCTACAATCTCTTTTCTTAGGATATGGTAATTTTGCATGAAAAAATCTTTAACTTCTTTGGTTAAGTGAATTTCCAAGGTATTTCATTTTCTGCGGAGCTATTGTAAAAGGCATTGCTTCTATAGATTCCCTCTCAGTATATTTGTTACCTGTGTAGAGGAATGCTATTTACTTTTGAGTATTGATTTTTGTATCCTGCCATGGTACTGAATTTGTGTATCAATTCTAGTAGTTTCTTGGTGGATTTTTTTGGGTCTTCCAAAGAAAGTATCATGTCATCTGCAAATAGTGCTAATTTAACTTCTTCTTTGTCTATTCTTATTCCTTTTACTTCTCCCTCTTCTCTAATGGCTGTAACTAATTATTCAAAAACTATATTGAATAGGAGGAGTGATAGAGGACATCCTTGTATTCTATTAGATCTGATAGTAAAAGATTTCAGTTTTTCCCCATTTAAAATTATATTAGCCATTGAGTTGTCACAGATGGCTTTTATCACATTGAAGTAGAGATTTTCTATTCCAGTTTTCTGAAGGATTTTGAAGATGAATGCGTGTTGGACTTTGTCAAAAGACTTTTCTGCATTAATTGAGATGATCATGTGGTTTTAGTTTAGGCTCTACTGATATAATACATTGCATTTATAGATTTTTAAATATTGCACCATCCTTTCATCCCTGAGATGAATCCTACCTGGTCATGGTGTACGATCTTCGTGATTATTTGCTGTATTTCATTTGCTAGGATTTTATTGAGGATTTTTGCATCTATGTTCATGAGGGAGATTGGTCTATAGTTCTCTTTTTTACTTGTGTCTTTCCTTGGTTTTGAAATCAGTATAATACTTGCCTCCAGGAATGATTTTGGGAGGACTGCTTCCTTTTCAATTTCATTGAAGAGTTTGAGAAGTGTAGATATTATATCTTCTATAAATTTCTTGTAGAATTCAGCTGTGAATCCATAAGGACCTGGACTTTTCTTTGTTGGCAGGCTTCTTATTATATTTTGTATTTCGTTGGGTGTTATTGGGTTATTGAAAGTTACTGTATCTTCTTGATTCAATTTTGGTAATTTGTACCTTTCGAGGAATCTGTCCATTTCTTCTGTCTTCTATTCTGTGAGCGTAAAGATTCTCAAAGTAGCTATTGATATTCTTCTGAATTTCCACTGGGTCTGTGGTGATTACCCCTTTTCTTTCTTTTTGGC
>PVKA01004253.1:67568-101039 GCA_004027165.1 Ctenomys sociabilis
TTTTTTTTTTTTTTTTTTTTTTTTTTTTTTTTTTTTTTTTTTTTTTTTGTCTTTTTGAGACAGGGTCTCGCTATGCAGTTCAGGCTGGCTTTAAGCTCACTTTGTAGCTCAGGCTGGTCTCGAACTCACAACAATCCTCCTGCCTCAGCCTCCCGAGTGCTGGGATTACAGGCATGCGCCACCACGCCCGGCTCTTTTCTCTTTTTGATGAGGTTACCTAGGGGCTTATCAACTTTATTTAGTCTTTCAAAGAGCCAACTTTTTGATTTTTCATTCTTTGACCTATTTTCTTCATCTCAGTTGAATTAATTTCTGCTTTAATTTTTATGATTTCTTCCCATCTTTGGGGTCTTGGTTTGGTTTTCTCTTCCTTCTTTAAGTGTTGGAGGTGCAGCATTAGGGTGTCTATTTGCTATTGTTGTTTTCCTAATGTGTGACCTCGTAGCCATAATTTTCCCTCTGAGAACTGCTTTCATCACATCCCATAAATTCTGATGTTGTGGTTGAATTTTTATTGAATTGTAGATATTATTGAATTTCTTGTTTAATTTCATCTGTGACCCATTGATTACTGAATGGGGTGTTGTTTAATTTCCATGTGTTTAGGAGATTTTTCTGGTTTCTTTTGTCATTTATTTCCAGTTTCATTGCACTGTGGTCAGATAATATGCATGGGATAATTTCTGTTTCCTTGCATATACTTAAGCATGACCTATGGACTACTATGTGGTCTATTTTAGAAAATGACCCATGTGCAGCTGAAAAAAAGTGTGTATTGAGCTGTGATTGTGTGGGACTCTTTGTATATGTCCACCAAGTCCATTTGTTCCAAGCTCTGGTTAAGTTCTGCTACTTCTTTTCTAATCTTTTGTCTGGTTGACCTATGTTTTTGAGATAAGGGGGTATTAAGGTCTCCTGTTAAGATTGTGGTCTTGGATATTAGATTTCTCATCTCCATTAAGATTTGCCTTATATAGTTGGGTGCTCCTATGTTTGGCACATAGATATTTATAAGCATTATGTTTTCCTCTTGAATTTTTTCCCTAACCAATATATAGTGGCCTTCGTTATTTCATTTGATACTTCTCATTTTGAAGTTGAGACTGTCTAACAACACAATTGCTACCTTAATTGTAGGTGCTGGGGCATGAAGTATTGTTTTCCATCCTTCGACTTTAAGCTTATGAATGTCTTTTTGAGTTAAGTGTTTCTTGTACATAGCATATTGTTGGGTTTTTGTTGCCTAATCCACTGTGCCAGTCTATTTCTCTTAATTGGTGAATTGAGTCCATTTTCATTGATGGTTATAGTTGAGATGTGTTGACTTATGATTCACGTGTTATTTATTTGCTGCTGTTTAGTCCTATTTGTCCTGTGCTTAATTGTTTACCCTATTTAGTGGGTTCTTTCTGTTCTTATTCATGGAGTTTTGGTCATTGTGGTCCCTCTCTAGAACACCTTTCAGTAGAGTGTGTAGGGCTGGCTTTGTCATCATGAAATTCTTTAGCTGTTCTTTGTTGTGGAAGTATTTCACTTCTCAATCAAACTTGAAAGAGAGTTTTGCAGGGTTCCAGCATTCTGGGCTGGAATTTGTTTTCATGCAAGACTTGAAGTACTCTGCTCCATGCTCTCCTTGCCTTCATAGTTTGTGAAGAGAAATCTGCCATAATTCTCATGGGTTTTCCTTTGAATATGATCTACTTATTTTCTCTAGTGGCTTTCAGTATATCATACTTGTGCTGGATTTCTGGGATCTTGACTATTATATGTCTTGGTGTGTTTTTAATTGGGTTGAAGTTATTTGGTGTTCTATATGCTTCGGTTACCTGAATGTTAGATTGTTTCCTCGTATTTGGGAATTTTTCTGCTGTTACTTCTGCCTATATTCTCTTTATATCATTTGTATTGACTCTTTCTTTCTCTTTGATGCCTATTAGTCTCACATTATTCATCTTGGCATCTTCTTACAGGTGATGGATTATTTTTTCTTCCTGCATCCTAGTTGTTTTTAAGAGATCTTTTCTCCCCTTTTCACTAACTGTACTGGCATCTTCAAGATCTGAAACTCTGTGTTCGTTTTTACTCAAATGGTTTTGTAGACTCCTGATTGAGATTTTAAGTTCCTCTCTATCTCTTTGACTCTGCTTCATGTGATCTATTTCTTTCCTGTATTGCTCATTCAAGGAATCTGTCATATTTCTAATCTCCTCTACTTTTTTTTTTTTATCAGTGTCTTCTTTAGAGGTGGCTATTAATTCTTTTACTGCAGAGGTTTTTCAAATTGGGTTTCCTCCATATATGTCCATATTTGATTCTGTACTTCAGGTTCTATGATTTCAGAGATTTCTTTTTTTATTTCTGAAATTAGTGCTGCTTGAGTTCCTCTTTACCTTTCTGCTGTTGTTTCTTTGCTTTCAACACTGTTAATTAATACATTTCAGCTGAGCTAGTGTTCTCTGAACTTGTTATGGGTGGGCATTGGGTTTCCTCTTATGTTTCTGCATTAGATTCTTTACTTCTGATGCTATGTATTCAAAAATTTCTTTTTTTTTTATTTCAGGAGTTAACGCTGTTCTGAATTCCTCCATACCTTTCTGCTGTTGTTTCTTTGCTTCCAATGCTTTTAATTCATTCATTTCAGCTGAGCTATTGTCATCTGCATTTGTCATGGATAGGCTCAAGGCTTGAGATTGCATTTTGGTCCTTGTCTTTGACATTTTGTATAGCACTGACCTCTGACCTTTGGTGTAGAGCTTTGGTGCAGTTATGATCTTAGCATGTAATGAGATTCGAATGCGGCTCTATTAAGTTTGAGTTAATCCAATTGTGCATGGCCTGGATCTAGCTGTTGTGTTCAGCTCCTTTTTGTTGCAGCCCTTCTGGCACAATAGTGAGCCTGTGGTTCTCATCTTTGTGCATATGGCCCAGGGAGCACCAGGGAGCACCCGTGCTCACCCACACACTCACCGGACCATGCTGGGCTGGATCCGGGCCAAGAAGAGTCACAAAAGTTCTCACTCCCTTGGTGGGCTTGGGGGCAGGGGCTCTGGGGAGTTTCAGGGGTCTTGGGGGTGCAGTAGAGAGTCTCACTCATGTTTGCCTGAGTTTTGCTCTCAAGGGCTATTAGTAATTATTGATATTTGATATTTTTCTCAATCTTTTTATTTTATCATTCAAAATAGTTAATAACTAAAAATGAATATTCTTTATAATTTTATATTTGAAAGAAATAAATGCGAATATCTAATCAAAAGGATTGAATTTTAGAATATTAATGGTTTAGATATAATTATCTATGATAGAACTGAGTTATGTGCAATAAGAGAACACCATAAAATCCATATATATCATCAACAGGTAGCAGAGTAAAACCCTGGGGTCCTTTCTTCCCAATGAATAGGTGCATCCAGGGACACGAAGGGGCTATTCTAGCTTCTGAGGACATCCCAGATGGTGAACATCCTGTGGTCTGTTTGGGAGTGCAGCGATCACACTTCTTGAGAGGTATGCCCAATGTACCCTGTTGGTTTTGGTGGAAATTCATATGCTTCTTAAAAGAGATGTGTGATAGAGCTAACCCTGATCTGTAAGTTTTGAATTTATAGTGTGGTTTTTTTTTAAACTGGGAAAAATATACATATTTAGAATTATCCAACTGGTCTCAGTTTAGATGATCCAAATTTTGTTGGCAACATCCAATGCATCATAATCAGGAGCCAGTCAAGCATACGCCTTCTTCTCTTCATCAGGCCTGATTAAGGTATTGACCTTGGCCACAATGATGTCATAGAGTTTCTTCACAGCTTGTTTGATTTGGTGCTTATTGGCTTTGACATCCACAATGAACACTAGTGTGTTGTCTTCGATCTTTTTCATGGCTGACTCTGTGGTCAGGAGGAACTTGATGATGGTGTAGTGGTCAAGCTTGTTTCTCCTGGGGGTGCTCTTCCAAGGATATTTGGGGCTGCCTTTGGAGCCACGAAGTGTTTTGGGACAGCGGAAGGTGGGTGACATTCATATTTTCTTTTCATGGCTGTGGATGCCTTTCAGCATGGGCTTCTTGGCCTTCAGAGCTTTTGCTTTGGCTTCAGCTCTGGGAGGGGCAAGGGCTTCCTTCTTCGCCTTTGGCACCATCTTGGGTAAAAAGCTGAATTTGTATTGTGCACCCCATGTGCAAAACCATTTTTTTCCTAAATCCATAAATATCAAAATTTTATGAGGAAAAACATTAATTAGAGTTATGTACAAATTTCCTCTATTGTTAACAAATTTCATCTTTTGTTTGTTTAACATAATCCCACTGACCACTATGTGTCCAATGGTAAAATAAATATACACAATTTCTATATTCAAGGAAGTCCCACGCTCATTCAGGGAGAAGCTACAAGCAGGATATTAAGGCACTGTGGCAGGTCCTGCAGTAGTGGTGTGAATGCTGAGTGTGGTTTTGCACACCTACAACCTCAGATACTCAGGTGACCAAAGCAGGACACAAATCTGAAGACAACCTAGGCAATGCGGGGAGATCCTGTCTCCAAACATGAAAAGGGCTCTGGCTCAATGCCAGAACACTTGCTAGCACACTCTAGGCCCTGGTTCCCATCCTCAGTGCTACAGCTAGATAAGACCTAAAAGTGGAAATATGACAGCACAAACACCTGAAATTCTTCTATGGTATCTGTGCTTCCTGACCTCCTGCTTGGGCACTCCTAGGTTAGAACCTTAGTTTCTGTATAGGCTGGGAATGTCACTTCAACTAGAGATAGCAAGGGCCCCACTATGCTAGAAGATCTGATTACCACTTGGTCACAGGGTGTTTCTTTGCTAGTGGGCCAACAGACAAATACAGGAGCTGCCATACTGGGTGCCTGTGTACCCCAGAGGCTGTGTGGTGCAGACTTGGTGCCCAGCATGGTGCTGCCAAAGGGCTGGGGCATGTAGACAGGGGCCAGGGAACCAACCAGATCATAAGAGGTGGAACCCTGCTTCATCCAACCCTTCTACTGCTTGCCTATGAGGTGAGTGGATTGTCCATTCACCACTGTAGGCCCAAAGTAGCAATGCCAGTAAAACAAACAGATTGGAGCTTCCACACTGCAGCCCAAAGGAAACCTTTTCTCTTGGTGAGAAAAGCTTATCATGCTGCGTGTTCATTACACTGATGCAAAGCTGGCTGACACAGGCAGGGAGATGGAGGGTTGCCATGGAATGCCATAAGGGATGTGGGAGTGTGCATGTCAGGCTCAGAGGATTCGGAGGGCAGGTGTCAGCACTGGCGTGTCCAGCAATGGGTGACTGCAAGGTCAGTGACAGGAGTCAGGGCCCAAGCAGTTTGATACAAGCAATGATTCACATCCCATGGGGAGGAAAACCTGAGTCACCCCCAGACAGAACTCACCCTGGGTGGCAATGCTCAGAGGGAGTGTGCAGAGGAAAGGATGCATGCTGATTACAGACTGACACTCAGCACTGAAGTCGTCCTACCAGCCCTGCTATAGCCAGGATTGAAAGGCACACCCACCCCCAAGGCTTCTGATGGCTAAGACCAAGTGCTGGGCCTGAGGCAAACCCTCCTATGGGCTCCAGATTAATTTAGTCCTCTGAGAAGCCACCAGTGGGCATGCATGTGTGCAGGTGTGTGGCAAGAGCAGCTCACTATTGTTCTTCAGTTCATCCTCGCCGCCTGCTCCTGGGCTCACAGCACCTGCAGGAGTCTGCTCAGCCCTCCAACCACATGCAGATCCAGGCAGTGAAGGTGATCACACCTTGAAGGCCCTCATCCACAAGGGAACACTAGCAGGTCATGACTGCCTTTTTTTTTTTTTTTTTTTTTTTTGTCTTTTTGAGACAGGGTCTTCCTATGCAGTTCAGGCTGGCCTTGAGCTCACTTCGTAGCTCAGGCTGGTCTCGAACTCACAACAATCCTCCTGCCTCAGCCTCCCAAGTGCTGGGATTACAGGCATGCGCCACCACGCCCGGCTTCATGATTGCCTTTTAAAGAACAGTGCTGAAGTACATTCTGCCTGACTCCTTTGGGTTTTTCATGAGACTAATGTCCATATCCAAATAGTAACACAGGCTACACTCAGCCCTTCAAGGCATTGTGCTGATTTCACTCTCTCTGTTTTACTCTCTGCAGCCCTAATTCATGTCTCTAGGATGAGTTGTACACTGATAAATGTTTAATAACCAGCACCCCAGGAAAAATAACTACTGGGGTTTAGAGTGCTTACTGTTTCTGTAGTGTAGACACACAAACACTAATTAATTTCAAATTACCAAGGTAGCCTCACACAGCTGAGTAGATGTGTATAGCTGGCCTTTGGATGTGAGGATGAAATGAGCCCAGTGCACCTGCCAGGGATGTGGCTCAAAGTTAACCACTTGCACACAGACAACTGTCCCAGGTGTAAGGAGAAGATAGGACACTGACAGTCAGAGCCCAAACCCAGAACTTTGGGTGCATTGACATCACTCATAGACATCAGGAAGGTGGGAGGGAAGACATAAGCCTGGTGGGGAGGAAAATAATTTCTCTTCTGTGACTAATGAGTAGCAGAGAAAGAAGAAATGGCAAGATGGTGAATCAAGAATAGGCACTTTCTGCAGGTAATAATGGCATCTCCAGTCTGGGGACAGAGGATGAGGTGCATTCATTTTCATACCAGTTAAGTTTGAGATTTCTTCAGGAGCTTTTGGCTGAGATCATTTGTGAGTAATGCAGGAATGAAGCACAAGAAAGAGATGGATGGAGAAGCTATGTGAGACACTATTGTGAAATTTAAGGTAGATAACAACTTGTGTCCCTGGAATGTCCTTTCCCTCACACCAGGCAACTCAGAGAATCTTGTGTTACTGCTTAGGAAGATGGACCAGTAGTTTCAATGTAGGCTTTGCCTGTCCTAGAAGGGAGAGTAGGTGGACAGAAAGCTTTTGGATCAACAGCCAGAGTTTATGCCTAGCTCCTCCCTGGCATGCTCACTCTTGATGCCAGCAGGGGAGTCTACAGTTTTGGAGGATTAGGAGAAAATGGAGTGTGCCTACTTTCTATTCACCCCAACAGGTTTGTTCTGCTGAGATGGTGGCTGCAGAATTGACAAGAGTGCAGCTTCACAGAGTGTTGGAGTCAGGTACCTGAGACTTCTGTCCTCAGAGCAGTAGGAAACAGCATCTAGGAATTTCCACAATCTGTAAATTCAGATTCAAACATGGCTAGAGTGCTCTTGGAGATGGGCACCAGGCAAGAATGATGGTAAACCAGCAACAGTCCTCCCTCCAGGAGATGAGAATAGAAAGCCAGGTGCTGCTTATAGCCACAGAACACTTAGATTTTGAACTGTCCACAGATGAAAAATGAAGGCATATGAAAACTGCAGAGTTCAATTGAACAAACAATGGTTTGTACATGGGTATATACAATGGTTTATACTTAGAAAAGATTCAGAGAGCTCTATCAGTGAGTTTTTATAGGCTAAATGAAGAAATAAGAAAGGGCTTAACTGGCTATTGTGAGGTGTCCACCCTGCTTGGATGTAGTCATGTGGACCTGGGGTGCATTGGCCTGAGCCCCACTTCACTGGACTTTGCTTGCTAGGAAACCAAGGTGCTAGAACCAAAGGAGTCCTAGACAAATTCTATTATCTTAACATACTCATGGGAGAATCAGGAGAAAAGAAAAATCCTTTAAGTTAAAGCCTGAAAATAGGAAGGCTTGGAAATTGTGTAACATTGCACTTAAAAGTCACCCATAGTGAATTACTATAGTGTCAGGGTTCTCCAAAGGCACAAAGCCACTGTGAATCGGGGATCGGAGAATGATTGGCCTGATGTGGAGGCCGTGCCCAAAGATAGGTCAGGATTCAAAGTTTTCCAGGCACCCTGCCACAAACACACTCCCTCTTGGTTTCCCAGCCACCGTGCTCCAAACTCTCTCCTGCTTGGCCCCATACAGACCCAAACCCAAAACCACAGAACAGGTCCACCTTACTTTGACCTGGGCAAGCAACCACAGAAACTCTCCTTGTTAACATTAAATATCTCCCACAGACCAGGTAACTCTGCCAAGATTAGCTCCCCCTCAGCTGCTCCAGCCCACAGTCACCATCCCTAAAAGATCTTATAAAGTCTCTTTGTTTGCTACTGTCTTGGTCTGTTAGACAGCCAGCCTGCTTGCTGTCCCCAGTAAATTTTCTCACATCAGAACGCCTGGTCTGGTCAATTACATGGGCGCATACCTAACACCCATCTCCCTCAGTCTGAAAGCTCGAGACCCTGTCCAAAAGCCCCATAGCCAGAAGCTGTCATGTATGAGGGAAGATGGGCATTTCATCTCAAGAAGAGAGGAATTCTCTATTCTTTCACCTTGCCATTGAGCCAATTTTTCAGTGAGTTGGATGGTACCTACCCAAATGAGCCAGAGCTGATCTTCTTCACCCTACCTACTGATTCAGATGTGAATCTTTCCTGGAAACAGACACAAGCAGAACTAGTGTTTTACCAGGTATGTGGGCTTCCCAAATTCAAGTTGACAAGCACACAGAGTGTCTGTAATGTCCATGATAACTGCTCTGGAGTTCTGCACAGGATGACCCTTGTTCATTTACATAATCGCTTATTTATCAGAATGGACTGTGCACACTGTATTATGCTGTTCTTTGGGTTACAGCCAAATCCTACTGTGTATTGCTTGATAACCCCACCATCGCACTGGGTTTGGCTGCTTGCTGGCACAATGATTTCCCCGGTTCATCCTGTACCTCCCCTGCTTTAGCTCTAGAATCTGCCACTTCTCAGAGGAACTCTAGTTCCTTTTCAGAGATCATTTATTTTAACCAGCATCATTTTACTTCTTGTTTTGTAAAAATTTGAAATGATCTCAAATTTGCAGAAAAATGTGGAAGTTTAATTCAAATAACTTATATTCTTATTGCATTTAAGATATATTTTGCCAACTTGTGGCACCCCACCCCTAACAATTCAGTGTGAACTTCCTACAAATAAGGTCACTTTCATCTCGATAACTACAATGCAGTCAGTCAAATCTTGCAATAAACATTCATGCATTGCACCCATATTCCAGCAAATACCCAAGTGATATTCTGTATAGCAGCAGGGCTCAGAAAGATGAGTTCCTTTATCACGTCTCTGCAGTCAACATTTTGTGTCAACTTGGAGAGTGTTTTTGAATGAGATTAACAGTGAAATAAGTGCTTCCCTGGCAAACATAAGAGCCTGAGTTCAATCTGCAGTTCCGAAAAAAAAAAAAAAAAAAAAACATTTGAATTGGTAAACTGGGAGTAAAGAACACAGTCAGTTCAAGGTCAAAATGGAGAGGAATGAGCTTGATCTGCATCCTGAGCTCTCCTAGGTACCCTATTGTATGTTATCAGTCAGTGCTGAAAGAAATGATGGGAAGACTGGATTAATATATTTTCAGAGGTCTCACTGATCTTAGTCTCTCTCTAAGTGAACCCTGAGCCATCAAAAGTTCTCACATTTACTGAGGGCTATGAACAGGCTATGGAATGTGCATAACTACTTTGGTCTAAGCAAGCTGTCATTTACATCCCCTTCCAGTTTTCACTAAACGCTAAGTTTACATGTTGGTAACTTTCTAGGTAAAGGAACAAAAAACGTACAGGCTGTCACCTCCAGGAATCTGTTATCTGGTCTCCAGCTTGCTGGAATGACAAGGGACCAGTTTCCTTAGGCTCTGTTCTTTGTTCCTTGCTCCCTCGGGACAGTAAGCTCCTGACTCATCACTACAGTGCCTGCCAGACCCATGCTTACTGAGTGGTTCCTTGTAACTCTTTTCTTCCTCTGTCTCTGTCTCTGTCACACACACACACACACATACACACACACACATATACATGCACTGGGTAGGGTGTGAATCCTCTTGGTTCTGTTTCTCTGGTGATGCTATCCACTGAAATCCCTTTCCTCTCTGCAAGTCTCCTCAGTTTCTTGTGTTCTTGCTACTTTTGAGGCTCCATGTCAGAGAGCTCATGGCACTCCTGTGGCATCTGTCTGCTATCCCTCAGATGAGTTCAGGTGATGTTCAGGTAAGGCAAGAACAGCAATGCCACCTTCTCATTGCTCCTGTCAGAGGCCAGATTTATATCTGTGTGACTGAGGCCCACTTTGATCCCTTGATTAAGGTAGGTTCTTCAGCCTTGTTCTCTTGGGTAATGAATTACTGTTTTGTAGAAAGATCCATTAAACTCTGAAAAAACTTTCATATGTCGACAAACTTTGGATTTACCCACTTTTATTATTTACATCTGTGTAATCCAGGGTGCCAGATTTATTCACTGGATTTGAACCAGTTGTTACCATAGTTTATTTTGGTGTTCAAGTTAGTCCATATGTGGCCAGTTTCCTTAGGCTGTCTCCATGGCCAGTTTCCTTAGGCTGTCTCCATGGCCAGTTTCCTTAGGCTGTTCCCATGGACAGTTTCCCTAGGGAACCTCTTCAGGCCATCTTTCATATGCTTTTTTGTGTCTCTAGCACTGCTTTCAGTTTTTTCTGACTTAAGAAATACTTCCAGATTCATCTGCTTACTTCTGTGTCCTCATCCCGGAATAAGCCAACTTGCCAAGGAGCTAATAAATGAAGGGAAGATTTGGGGGTAAAGCATCAAGGTAGAATAGAAGAAATATAAAAGAGATGAAGACAATTGTAATTTTAAGAATTGTACTCTAAGAAAAACCACAGCTTCAGGACACAAAAGTTACACCAGACTTTTTCTCTGTCAAGGTCTCCTAAGGGTCTCAAAAAGAATAAGACCACACCCTGAACAGTAGGCCAATTCTTTAGGCCCTCCTTCAGACACTCGTCCTTCAGAAAGCCTACCATTTAGCAGGCAGCTGATCCCAGCTTGAGACACAGCTGGAAGGCAGCCTGGTAAACCATAGGAACACACATTCTAGACCAGGGAGCTCCTGAGGTCATGTACACACATGCAGCTTGTCCCCTTGAGTCCTGCCTACTCTGCTTATGGGGCTGTAGAACCTCTGCACCTCTTAATGACAAATCCACAATGGGAGTCAATGAACCTGCAACTTGCCCCATGGCAGGGTGCATTTCCTCTTTGAGGACTTCTTCAGACAATCTGGTGACAGTGCTCTTACCTTTTGGGTGTCCAGCTCTTACTGCACACAGGTTGAGAGTTGTGTGCTTGTGTGAATACAACATGCTGTGGACACCTATGTTGATGTCTGTATCTATCTAGACACAAAGTGTGATCAAAAGATATGGCGAGTATTCAAATTAAAAACATTACTTTCAAAGCACAGTGGGATAAGTGTGTTT
Source organism: Ctenomys sociabilis (assembly GCA_004027165.1). Taxonomy (NCBI): domain Eukaryota; kingdom Metazoa; phylum Chordata; class Mammalia; order Rodentia; family Ctenomyidae; genus Ctenomys; species Ctenomys sociabilis. The sequence continues at coordinate 78,882 of PVKA01004253.1, forward strand.
GAACCATGGGAGATTTGGGGTGATTCTCAGAAAATTATAGTAATTTTTCTCCCTTTCCATTCTTTTTTATTTTTTGATACCAGGAATTGAACTCAGGACTTTTCACTTGCCAGGCAGGTACTGTGCCATGAGTGACACCCCCAGCCCCTACTTTCATGCTTATAAGACCTTTCCTCATCAGCAGAAAGTGTTCAGTCCTCTTTGGCCTTCACCTGTTCACCTGTCTGATTCATCCCCACAGGGCACCAGTTCTCCAGGGCTGCCATCATCCTCCACCACACAGCCCTTCCTAGCACCTGGACCCTAGCGCCCTGTGTCCAGCTGTTTCTCTTCCTGGTGTCCCTGTCCCTGGAGTCACCAACTTGGCCTCATGCCATAGCCTCCCCTGTTCTATGTTATAGCCAACACTTGCATCAATGAGATAAGACTGGTATTCAGAATGCATAGTGGCCTGGTAGGAGGATTAGAGCAGTATGAACAATTCTGCACAGAAAAATATGCAAGAGACTTAGGTAGACACTTTCTGAAGAGGAAACATGAATAGCCAAGGTAAAATAAGAAGCAGTGGTCTTTGAATGTCAATGTGCAAAGCTTTTAGAATTTCTTTTCACTTGGAAAAATATAATGGAACAAAAACATGAGTCTTCCATAGCAAACTGGCATTTGAATAAATGCACCTTGTGACAATAATTTCACTGATGTCTCACTTATTTCAATTTATATAAGTTTAGAAACATTACATCTTACAGATGTCATTGTAATTTATGCAGACAACACACTGCAAACATTTGAAAGAGCTAAGTCATATAATAAAAGTTTTATAAATGAAACCAAATATCAAAACAGAAATGTCCAATGCTTGGCAAAAAAAAAGTTATGGTTATAGAGTTGTTCACTAGAAATATAAAACAGTAGTAAAAAATTAACCATTACAACCGCAACAACATGAATTAAGCAAGTAATTTCATGATTCCATTTCTGTAACATTCAAAGAAACAAAAATTAACATGTAGGATTCTATTCATGTGTGGTGAAACAATCTTTAAAAACAAAATAGTGCTCACAGAATAGAAGACACAGAAGAAATGGACAGATCCCTTGAAAGGTACAAATTACCAAAACTGAATCAAGAAGATATAGCAACTCTCAGTAAGCCAATAACAGCCAACGAAATACAAAATGTAATAAAAAGTCTACCGACAAAGAAAAGTCCAGGTCCTGATGGATTCACAGCTGAATTCTACAAGAAATTTATAGAAGATATAATCCCCACACTCCACAAACTCTTCAATGAAGTTGAAAAGGAAATAGTCCTCCCAAAATCATTTCTGGAGGCAAGTATAATACTAATTCCAAAACCAGGGAAAGACACAACCAAAAGGAGAACTACATGCCGATCTCCCTCATGAACATAGATGCAAAAATACTCAACAAAATCCTGGCAAATAGAATACAGCAAATCATCAAGAAGATCATACACCATGACCATGTAGGATTCATCCCAGGGATTCAAGAATGGTTCAATATTCAAAAATCTATAAATGTAATACACTATATTCATAAACTGAAATCTAAAAACCACATGATCATCTCAATTGGTGCAGAGAAAGCTTTTGACAAAGTTCAACACTCATTCATGTTCAAGGTCCTACAGAAAACTGGGATAGATGGAGTCTATCTTAACTTGATAAAAGCCATCAATGACAACCCGAAAGCTCATATAATCCTAAGTGAGGAAAAACTGAAACCTTTTACTCTTAAATCAGGTACAAGACAAGGATGTCCTCTGTCACCCTTCCTATTCAATATAGTCTTGGAATCCTTAGCAACAGCCATTAGAAAAGAGGGAGAAATAAGGGGAATAAGAATAGGTAAAGAAGAAGTTAAATTATCACTATTTGCAGATGACATGATACTTTACTTGGAAGACCCCAAAAATTCCACCAAGAAACTACTAGAACTGATAGGGAAATTCAGTAGCATAGCAGGATACAAAATCAATACTCAAAAGTCAATAGCATTCCTCTACACAGATAACAAGCACACTGAAATGGAAACAATAGAAACAATACCTTTTACAATAGCACTGCAGAAAATGAAATACCTTGGGATTCACTTAACCAAGGAAATCAAAGATCTTTTCACAGAAAATTACAACACCATAAGAAAAGAGGTTATAGAAGATTTCAAAAAATGGAAAGATATTCCATGCTCCTGGATAGGAAGAACCAACATCGTGAAGATGGCCATACTCCCAAAATTGCTGTACCAATTTAATGCAATCCCGATCAAACTGCCACCAACATACCTCCCAGACATAGAGAAATCATTCCTAAAATTTATTTGTAACCACAAATGACCTAGAATAGCAAAGGCAATCTTGGCCTATCAAGACAAGGCAGGAGGCATCACAATTCCTGTGATGAATTGTGAAATTATACTACAACGCTACTATGATAAAATCAATATGGTACTGGCAAAGAAATAGACCTGAGGATCAGTGGAATAGATTAGAAGACATAGAGGCATCTACAATCACACTCAGCCATCTGATCTTCAACAAAGAAGCTAAACAAGCTTACTGGAAGAAAGATAGCCTCTTAAACAAATGGTGCTGGAAAACATGGCTTTCTACATGCCAAAAACTAAAACTTGACCAAGCTCTATCTCCATGCACTAAGTTAAAGTCAAAATGGATTAAAGATCTAAACATTAAAGCAGAAACACTCAATCTCCTGGAAGAGAAAGTAGGAGGAACTCTTGATGACATAGGGGTCAGCAAAGAGTTCATGAACAAACAGGAACCACTCAAAGGAATCAACAACTGGGATCAATTCGTCATAAGGAGCTTCTGCATGTCAAAAGAAATTGTCAACAGAGTGAAAAGACAACCCACAAATTTTGAAAAAATCCTAACTAATAAGCAATCAGACAGAGGTCTGCTGTCTAGAATATATAAAGAACTAAGATATAACAGGGCCCTCAAATTTAACGACCCAATTTAGAAATGGGCATCTGAGATGAATGCACACTTGTCAGAGGACGAAATTAAAGAAGTGAATAAATATATGAAAAAATGCTCCACATCGCTAGTCATCCGTGAAATGCAAATAAAAACAACACTAAGATACCACCTCACTCCAGAAAGAATGGCTATCATAAGGAAATCAACCAGCAACACATGTTGAGAGCGTGTGGGAAAAGGGAACACTTCTCCACTGCTGGTAGGAATGTAGACTGGTACAACCATTGTGGAGGTCAGTGTGGAGACTCCTCAAAAAAGTAGTACTAGAAATCCCATTCAAGCCAGCTATCCCCCTACTGGGAATTTTCCCAGAGGAACTGAAAACACTGTATCATAGTGATATATGTGTACCTATATTTATAGCAGCACAATTTGTGATAGCAAAATCTTGGAAACAACTAAGATGTCCATCACATGAGGAATGGTTGAAAAAAATGTGGTATTTCTATATAATGGAGTATTACTCAGCTATTAAGAATGGTAAGTTTGAAGCATTTATACTGAAGTGGATGCCACTTGAACATACACTCATAAGTGAATTAAAGCAGACACACATGTGTAAATATCGTATAGTCTCCCTAGTATAACAAGCGAAAAGCAGAAATACAAATGGAAACATACAACAACAACTAAAAATAGTTGAGTCAGATAAGGCAAAGTGAATGGCATATACTGCAGGATACTAATCAGCTTTTCTTCTGGATGGTTAACAACCTAAGTTCACAGATCAAAGTTGGAGAAATAGAAGAGCCACAAGGTCAACCAACATTTTGGCCCTAGCCTTTCAAGGTCAGCGAAAACTCAGAACATTGGAGAACCTGTACTGCAACATCATGAAACTCAGTTGAGCTCCAAATTTTCTGAACAAGGAGATTATAGAGCCACAGAGGAAAGAGATTGATGATGTATAGTGTGCCTGGGGAGAGTCACATGAAGAGAAAACTTTCTGTCAGGCTCTCACTGGGAGCAAACTGGTCAAACATTGGCCATGACTCTCATCCATATGGATGATACAGACAAAGGATCTACAGAATAAGGTACAGGACTACAAGATGAACCCTGAGGGGACTTCACTGACCTCATAAGAGACATAAAGTACATGTGTTGATATATAGGTCTTGCTCTATCTAGGTCTTAACCATCCAGCAGAAAAGTATAAAAATGAAGTATACACTGTGGGGCCATAATAATAAGTTGAGCTGTAAATGGCTATGGTTGACAACTTCTTCGGATAACTCACTATTGTTGTGGAATGCTGGACTGTGTTGGATTGTGTTGTTGAGTTCAGGCACCTAAAGTAGTTGAATGACAATGGAGTGCCCATCTTTGACAGGTGTAGACAAAGGAAGGGGTATAGAATGGAAGAATCATGATGTGTGTGTATGGACAGTACAGTTGGGATAGATATGCCATGCTTCTACATAATTGTATGAGAGGCAAGATTTGCACTAATGGTGGTTGGACAGGATATTATGTCAGCTTCTAGTACTATGGACAACCACTAGGAAAATAACAAGGTAAAAGTATTAATTATTGAATCTTTGATGTAATTCAGGTATAAAAAATAAGATATGCAAACAGCTACACTCTCTTAATTTACTGATAAGAGACATATGGTATAATAATGTCTGTAAGTATAATATCATGTATGCACCTTCTATGATACCAAAACATTGAGAAAACAGTTTTCAATGTATTAATTTATCAAATCCATCTTGTCAAGGTATCTTAAAACTATCTCATTGATATTTGTACTTCAATAAAATAAAAATAAAAATAAAATAAAAACTTAAAAAAGTAGTGGTAAATACAATTCAGAGTAGTACTTCTTTCTTCATAGGACAAAAGGACATCAGTAGGAGGGAATATGGGGCCAAAAGTTTTGGGGCCAGGCCTGGTGACATAACCCTGTAATCTTAGCACTTGAGGCCAGAGAATCACCCTTGGGCTGAGGCCAGTATGTGCTACATAGCAAGTTTAAGACCGGCCTAGACTACGTAGTGTAAAGATCACTCAGCGCTCCACAGAGCCTTCTTAGGCAACCTTAGGCAAGCACACAGGGCCCCTCATTCAATACTGGCATCACAAGCCATGGCAGCCCTGGTCCCAAGGCAGGCTGAGCAAGCCACAAAAAATAAATAAATACAATATTTGCAACTATACAATATGTGCAAATATCAGATAGTCTCCCTAGTATAAGAAGTGAAAAGAAGAAATACACATAGAAATGTACAACAACAACTGAAAAGAATTTAGTCAGATAGTTAGGGCAAACTAAATGGCATATGCTGCAGGGTACTAATCAGCTTTTCTTCTGGATGGTTAACAACCTAAGTTCACAGATCAAAAATTAGAGAAATAGAAGGGCCGCAAGGTCAGGCAACATTTTGATCCTAGCCTTTCAAGTTCAGTAAAGACTCAGGACATAGGAGAACCTGTACTGTAACATCATGAAACTCAGTTGTACCCCAAATTTTCTGATCAAGGGGATTACGGAGCCACAGAGGAAGGCAATCGATGATCTATAGTGTGCCTGGGGAGAGTCTCATGGAGAGAAAACTTTCTCTCAGTCTCTCACAGAGAGCAAACTGGTCAAGCAATGGCCGTGACTCATCCACATGGCTAACACAGACAAAGGATCTACAGAGTGAGGTACAGGGTTACAGGATAAACTCTGAGGGGACTTGACTGACCTCATTAGATACAAAAGCTATATTGTTTGTTATATAGGTCGTGCTTTATCTCAGTGTTTACCATCCAGCAGAAAAGTATACAAATGAGGTATATAACATGGGACCATAATAATAAGTTGAGCTGTAAATAGCTATAGTCAACAACTTCTTCAGATAATTCACTATTATTGTGGACTCCTGGACTGTGTTGGATTGTGTCGCTGAGTTCAGGAACCTATATGGGTTTAATGACAATGGAGTGTCCATCTTTGACAGGTCTAGACCAAAAAAAAGGGGGATACAAAGGAAGAATCATGATGTGTGTGTATAAACAGCACAGTTAGGATAAATATGCAGTGCTTCTGCATAATTCTATGAGAAGCAAGATTTGCACTAATAGTAGCTGTACAAGATATTATGTTGGCTTCTAGTACTATGGACAACCACTAGGAAGATAACAAGATAGAAAGTATTAATTATTGAAATTGTGCTATAATTCAGCTTTTAAAAAATAAATATACAGCTATATTATCTTAATTCATTGATCAGAGACATCTGCTATAATAGTGTCTGTAAGTAGAATATCATATATGTATCTTGTATGACAACAAACCATTACAAAAACAATTTGCAATGTATTAATTATTGAATCTGTCCTTTCAATTTGATTTGAAACTGTCTCATTGCTATTTGTTCCTCAATAAAAAAATAAACTGATTAAATTAAATTAAAAAAAGTAGACTATACAGCGTGACTTTGCTCAAAATAAAGTTTTCGATAATATTGTTTTCCTTATACTGGGTGGTGGGTGTTATTCTTTATATCATTATTTATATTGTTATTTGTATTTTAACTTTAATTTTCAAAATGTTTCAATTTGAGACATGCTAAACATAGTTTCTGTTTTGAACTAAGTTCACTAACAGGACATCAAATAGTAATATTTCTTGGATTCCTGAACTCTGCATTTGAGACAAGCTCCTCTGAAACATAGTCCTGGCAAAGTGTGATAGCCTGAGAGTCCACGCCAGAGAAGATGCAGACAGCTCGTGAGAGCAGAGAATGCCACCTGCAGACAGGAACAGCCAGAGATCTTCTAGCATGACTCTCTTTTACATTCCTTGAAGAATTATTGTCACCACTGAAGTGACTTTCATATTATTAGCTGAGTCCCTCCACACCCAATTTTACAGCAAGTTGCTCTTTTAAAAACCAAGAGCAACTCCAAGATATGGAGTTCCACAAGGAACACACACTCAGGCATGTAGACCACTATCGGGTCTAGACCAGGTTCCAATTTTCATTCCTTTACTGCTCTGTTCTCATCTTGCATAAAGGCAGACTTGAGCGAAAGTAGGGTCAAATACAAGGGGTAAAATGGTGATGTCACTGGAGATTGCTAGGGTTGGCTGGGTTTTCAGGTGGGAACACCTCTGGTGCAACCAGGACCATGTTAGGCACACTGTCACATGCTTTGCGCATGTCTCCTGTGTGGGTAGCCACACCAAAATCCACATGGAGTTGATAGCATGAGAATACCACAACTGAGTGATACATGAAAAAGAGGGATTTTCTATCCTGAACAGCTTCCTCTGCTGGTTGGCTATCAGGCCACTGGCTGTTGACACCTTATCCATTTGTATCTCCCTTTCAGTCTCAGGTTCCAGCATCAGTGAGGTTTAGAGGTGTGACTCTAGTTTATCTTGTTCCAGTTGCTGCCTGTTCAGTTCTTCATTATGACTTTGGATTTGGACAAAAAGAATAAGAAACACTGACTCAAATCAGTGGTGTCTGTGATCCTGGACACAGGATCTTTTGACTCAAAAACAGTAGAAACAGGGTTGGCCTGATAGCTAGGTGGACTAAAGCACCTGCTCAGGCATGTGTAGAAGCCAAGGTTCAATACCCAGTCTGGGTTGCACTGAGATGGCAAATGACACTGTCATGGTGGCACACACCTATAATCCCAGCACTTGGGAGACTGAAACATCAGGATCACTACAAGTCTGATTTGTGTAGTGAGACCCTGTACTACATACATTTTTTAAAAAAGAAAAAGTAGAAGCAAATAGTGCAAAATGTACAGTCCTCGCTGGGAACAACTTTGGAAGAAGGGCTGGTCGGATCTCTGCTCTGGATGAGGAGAATCAGCAACTAGCAAAGAGTTCAGCTGCTTAGAGAACAAGGGGTGCAGCAGGTCTTACTGGCTTGCTGGGCTGGGCTGATATTCAAGATCTGTAGCAGCTGGGGCAGTGTCCAGACCACCAGTAGTAGCAGCTGTCTGGGCTGAATGATTATCTTGCAAGCGCCATCGCCCTGAGCCAAGCACCAGGACCTGTAGGGCCAGACTGGATAACTGGGTATAAGGATGCCCAGCAACTGGGCTTTAGTTGCTTCTGGAGCATCACAGGGTGGGAGCAGAAAAGAGGGGAGAAAAAAAGAAAAAGAAAACACATCTCAGCTCCAATGGGCAACAGGTGCACCAGGACTGAGTCACGGTTTTGTCCAAAACAGCTTTAAATGTTCAGCTTGTCTGTTTGGGAGAATTCCCCTAGGAGCTGAGGCAGTAACTGAGGCTGCACAAACCTTTTCTGCCACCTCTATCACCCAGCATGCCTGCTGGGGCTGAAGTGACAAGTGTCCTTCAGTCCCCTAGGTAGTGACCCCAGGCCATGCTGTCACAACCTCATCTAGAACGCCAGGAGATGACCACACAACGCATTTCGGGTTATACAAAGCATGTATGGCGAGAGATGGGTGAAATACCCCTAAAATAAAAAGGCACATTGAGTGTGTTCAGATTATTTTATTTTTAACACAAAATCACAGATATGTGTCTTTATGAAACAAATTAAAGCAATGCTAATTTAGAATCATGTTAATAAATAATAATCATGTTAATTGGTTACTAAGGCGTCGTCTTGTTCCCACCTACCCATATTTAAATTTGTTGATAGTAATTCACCATCCATCTGGATTTCCTGAGGAAAATTAAAACTAGATTGAATTTCCACGCTTGGGCAAATTTCGCAGCTGCGGGAATAGGGCAAGCTGTGAATCAGGGCTAGAGTCTGGGGCCGGTGTGCCTTCCCGCTGGCTTCTCGAGTATGCACTGTTCCGGGCATAAATTACGGGGCCACGGACACGCGTGGAGACGCTCCGCGCTCTGGACTGGGACGGCCGGCCCGTCTCGCTGCTGCGTGAGCAGAGGCACAGTCGGGGCCCACGCTGCGCCCCGCCGCCCACGCCGCAGCGATAATCTCAGTGGGCGAGGGGCGGGAAGGAGACCAGAGGCAAAGGGACCTGGAAGGCCCCGCCCACAACCCCGCCAGGCCCAGACCCCGCCCCCCTCTCGCAAGGCCCGACCTTGCCCTTCCGCCCACCGCGACCGCAAGCCACGCCCTTCCGTCCGGGCCCCGCCCCCTCGGCCTGGGACCAACTCTTCCTGCAGGCCACGCCTCCCGCCGCCGCGGACCCGCCCTTCCCGCCTTTCCCGCCTGGGCGGCGCCGTGCCGGGATGGGTGGAGGCGGCCCGAACTCCTCCTCTTCCTCCTCCTCTTCCCCCTCACCATCCTCTTCCTCCTCCTCCGTTTCCTCCTCACGCCCCCGGCCCCACCCTGGCTCCAGACCGCAGATATGGACTCCAGCTCTCCGGCCGTGCTCGGGCTTCCCGAGGACGAGGTGGGTCGGGAGCAGGTTCCGCCCGGGCTTGGCCCCGGGTTCCGCTCCCCGGCGGGGTGGGTGCGGCCAGGGTCTGTTTTGGGGACACCTCTGCTCCCTGGGGTTCAGGTTCTCGCGGGTGGACGCCGTGCAGACAGGTTGCTGCTCACTGGTCACGAACCCGGTCACGCAGAGGTCTTCCCACGAGGGCCAGCTCCACGCGTGCCTGTGGGTCCATAGCCGGGGTCGGTGTCCCTGCAGCTTCTTGCGCGGCATTTTCCCGGTTTCCGGACTTCGGATGCTGCGGAGCGGCTTCCTGTGCTGTGTCCTGTGCCTCGAGGCTGCTCACCTGTGCCCCAGGACTTGGCTCCTGCTGGAGCGCAGGGCCCCAGGCAGCATGCTGTCCTCCGGGATGGAGGAGCGATGCGCACATTTGCACCGTGAAGGATGAATGGATAGTTGTGCTTATCATGCCATCAACACTGTGAACATGTATTCGAAGAGCGTAGAGTACACCAGAAACGCGAAGTTTTAGTGCCTGGGTTTAAAGTGAAGAATTTAATTTCTTAGTTATTGATTAGAAAAATAGTGATGTACGTCAGTCACAGCTGTCCAAAAGTTGTAGCTAAAGGTGCTTTCCTTACCCTTATTCTGAAGAAAAGATCAGAGGAGCCAGAGCTGCCCCCCCCCCCCAGCCTAGGCTTTCCAGCTGTGCTACCCAGATTTCTTACCCATTTCCAGCAAGGCGGCTGATTAGAAACCAGATATTCCAGAACTGCCCTTAGCTATCTGCTTTCTCTGTCTCCTACAGGATCCGTGCTGTTAAGTCTTCACCCCTCAGCCCAGCTGAAATAGTACAAATTGTGGCAGTCAGTAGCAACAGGGTCACAGCTCCTCCGTTTGAAATGAGGATTTCCCGAGCTCACCGTGGATTTGTACTTAGGGGAAGCTGCATGGCCTGGGGCCTACCCGATTCACGTGACTGGAGTCTGCCTGTGAGTTCTATGACTTCAAGTCTCCCCGCATCTACTTTGTCCACATGAGGGGAGACTGAGCTAAGAAGACTAGAATCATGGTAGTGAAACCTCTTCCCTTGTAATCTGGCTCTTCAGTGCACCCCATTACCTGTCTGCCTGTATCATGCCCTGTAAGGTACAGGGAGAAAGTCTCAGTCCAAAAAACAAAAGTCACTTGTTTTGGGGTTGTGGGTGCCATCTTGTGGCAACAATTTGCCATTTATTTTCTAGTCTATAAAACAAGTGAAAGAAAACCTGAAAACCCCTTGGGCACACACCCCTTAAAAAAAAAAGAACTTTGCAACTGTTTCACTTATAACAACTGACTGACTTGTGTGGGAAAAGGCAGCCCTCTCCTGTTGATTAAAAGTAAATAGCTTTTTCCATAACATTGAAAGAAGGTGATTCTTACAAAATGGAAACTGAACCACAGAGAAAAATGACTAGAAACGGGATAAAGAGAAATGTACATAGCTCCTAGGGCCCTCTGTGTAAGCATCAGAGTATGAAAGTGTAGTGAAGCCGGGCGTGGTGGCGCAGGCCTGTAATCCCAGCACTCGGGAGGCTGAGGCAGGAGGATTGTTGTGAGTTCAAGACCAGCCTGAGCTACTAAGTGAGTTTAAGGCCAGCCTGAACTACATAGTGCGACCCTGTCTCAAAAAAAGAAAGTGTAGTGAAATTTACAGCATAGTACCTCTCTCGCTTTTCATGAGTTGCAGCTCTTCTTCCACATCTGTCTTTATATGAGACACGGTATGCAGAGTTTTGCTGTTAAAGCAGTAGCTAGCAAGAAAGTGTAGTCTAATTCATACCTAATTTGCTTGGCTGCTTGGATTAACAATAGAGAATGACTTACAAAGCTGCTGGGGAGGAATGTGCTGGGACTAAAACTCGCGTCTTCCTGTGGACCTTCCGAGTGTGCAGAGGCTGAAAGGCAGCACTGTGTTTCCCAGTGTGCAATAGCTGTTCTGTGTGCAGTATGAAGACTCACCAGCGAAGGCACTTATGAGGGACTTGGGAGGTGAAAGTGGAGCCAGTTGTTTCTTTACCTTTTTCTGATAGCAAGGAGAGTCATATAGATGTTGAATTTTTCTACAGAAGAATTGTAGGCTGGTGCCTTGTTTTGTGGTCATTGAAAGGAAGTTGCAGGCATGGCAATGGCAGTGACTCTCAGATGTCTGGACGGGTCTGTTCTGTTCTTATAGACAATTCTGATTGAGGGCCCTGATTAACCATCTGCACTGTCTGCAACAGTGGCTGCCTAAGTGGAAGCTTTTGTGGCATTTTCCAGTTACCCACTCAGCTATACTAGAGCCTACTCACAGCACTTTTTTCTTCTTTAAACGTCTGGAGCAATTTCTGTTTCCTGAAACTGAAGCCCGACAAAGAAGAAAGAAAATAACAAGGAAAGAGTTTAGTCTCTTCTGCCAGTTTGGGAACATAGTTTTCACAAGCAGAAAAGTTGGTACTTCTGGGGCCCACAGCAGCTGCCACCCTAGTGTCATGTGGAGTGTGGGAAAGATGTTCTCCACAAGAAGGGGAGGTACCATTGCAGCAGTATCTGCACAGTAACCTGTCCCAGCCTCTCAGGGATTGTTCTTTCCTGTGCTGCTTTCTTGTAACTTTTTAATCTCAGAGTCACTCTAAAATATTTTATTAAACATGTGAATAAGTATAGTTTCTTTGGGGGTTAACAGGAACTAAACTCAGAACCTCATGCCTGCCAGGCTAAATCCTAGGCCCCTATTTTATTTTGAATAATTTAATTATTTCAAACCAACAACACTCAAAACTTTAGGTTCCCCGTGCAGATTCCCAATGTATTGACTTCTCACTATAATTGTGCCATGTTGGTTTTTTTATTTGTTTTGTTTTTGTTTTTACTATGATTAGAGGTCTTTTTTTATATCTATTTAAAGGTAACTTTCAGACACAGTGCCTCATTATCTCTAAATACTCTAGTGTGTAATTTTCTAAAACAAGAACTCTTTGTAAATTGGGAAGTCAATATTGGTACAACAGTTCTGTCATTTACAGATGTCATTCAGACTTGATGGCTGCTCTAATAATTTCCCTTATTTCTCTTTGGTCCAAGATCCCATTGGGGAACATAAGTTGCATCTACCTTTGTAGTTTTCTTTCTTGTTTTTTTTTTTGGCAGGCTGGGAATTGAACTCAGGCTCTTGTGCTTGCCAGGGAAGCGCTTATTCCACTGAGCCATCTCCCCGGCCCCTACCTTTGTAGTTTTCTAACCTCTGGCAGTTCCCGACCTTCTTGGCCTGGATACTTCTAATGGGCACAGGTTGTGACCTGGCCGGATGCTCTTCATCTAGATCTGAGTGTTGTTTCCAGTGCCCAGGTGACTGTCATGATTTCTTCATAGCAATCACGGAGACAGAGCTGAGTTATCGTTGCATTGCATCAGGGTACAGATATTGGCTGGTCCTGTCATGATCAGTAATAAAGCTTCATCAGTTCATCTTCCAGTGTTCACTACCTTTCTTACACATAGTGTGAGTATCTTTCCATTTAAGTTGATTAGTATTTTGGAGGACCTATTCTGAGATTATGTCAATGTCCTATTCCTTATCAAATATCCGCCCCTGGTTGTATCATTTATGAATCTCATCTGTGTCAGACACTACCACAGTTCATTTCCTCTTATTAGTTGGCGTCCTATGAAAGAGGAACATTCCATTTATTTATTCACTTATGTCAGCATAGACCTGTGGGGCGTCACTTTAGTCATTCCCTGTTGTTAAATATCTTTAGCTCAGATTGTCCCAGATGACAGGGGAGGTCCTTTAAGGAGGTTCCAATTTCCTTATAACATTAACAAGAATGTTCATTCCCTTTATGTGTTACTTTCTAGTAGAACATGATCCAGGCTCATGGTTTTTCCTGGCCCAGATCTGTCTGAAAGCAGTGGTGTTCTCGAGGATTGCTGGTTCTCTTCATGATGCAGTGGTTTTGGGGCGTTAGTGTCTGCTGTGCTGACTCCTATGGCTGTCTTGGTGAGGAGAGTTAAGCACAGATTGTGTGTTTATATGTGTGAAGATTATGCATGTGTATAGCTATAACTATTTCCATATCAGTCTGTGTACATTCACTTAAAACCCATGAATTCATTCTGATTTCTCCATTGAAATCCAATGTCTTGGTGTTCCTTTCTAGATTTAGGCACCTCCTGTCACAGTGAAACATCTGGCTTTCATTATCCTTAATGTATTTCCTTATTTGTTCTGCTCCTTTGTTTACATATTCACTGAAACTTATTTCTATCCACACAGGCATCTATTTCTGCCTCTTTTGCACTCTGCTCTCAGCTCTCCGGTTCCTCAGATGCCAATGAGAACATTGGACTTGTATTTCTAGGACTCTCCCACAGTGGACACCCCACTGGCCTGTCACATGACCCATACACCTGCCCCAGTGCCTGGTTGTAGACATGTGACAGCACAGCTCCTGGAATCCTGCCCCCCCCCCACCTTGGGCCCTACCTGTAGGGGGCTGTGGTCTGCTTCTGTGCACAGGGGAGAAGCTATGAATTTTGGGGTTTTTTTATGTATTTGTTACAGGTCTTCATTGTGCAGCCTGGACTTGTAGTGATCCTCATGTTTCAGTCTCCCCAGCACTGGAATTATAGACATGCACCACCATACCTGGTTTTGTTGCCCTGCTTGGATCACCTTGGTACACCTTGCTACATGTCATGTGGTACTGAAGATTGAACCCAGGTCCTTGTGCTTGCCTGGGCAGGCACTCAGACCACTGAGCTATCTTTGCAGTCTGGCTCTTGAGATTTAATAGTTGAGTTTAGGAATTTGTGTCACCTATGAATGAAATCTTGGAGCTGAAAGGAACCTCATATCTAAATCACTTGGGATGAGCAGGGGTATTGTAGTCAGAGTTTACAAGAAAATAGATTTAACATGGAACACATAATTTATAGGATTTTTTTTCCTTTTTTTATTATTATTTTTAAGCAATACAAAATAGTGATAGAAGAAAACAGCATTATACAATGATACAAGATTTCACTAAACAAAGTAAAGTGGTTCCTGTATTACCGGATGCTATGTACAAATTAGTTTTTCAGATATAAACATGCAAGTTTTGTTTTAAAAAAACAAAAGCTAAGAAATTCAAGAGAGGAAAAAAATCAATAAAAACAAAAATTATAAGCATTAACTGCTCTTTTTTTATATTCATATAATTAGGATTCTCAAAATAGAAAGGGGTAGGCAATAAATATTCAAAGATTTAAAATTTCTGAATTCAGTTCAACTTATACCACATTTCCAAGAAAAATGACCTTTTGCACAAGAAATTTAAATAAAATCATACCAAGATACACAAAAATGAAATTGTCCAAAACTTATTATAAAGAAAAAATGGTTAAAGCATATACATAAAAAATATTAGGTATAGAAGAACAAAACTAAATAGCATCTTATTCCACATTAGAAAGAAAGAAAACAAGGACCAAGTGTGTAAGAAACTAGACTAATTAAAGGACTGAAAGAAAAAAAAAATCTATCCTCTTTCAATTTTATGCTTAGCAAACATACCTTTGAAAAGTAAAATATTTTCTAGTTATACAAACTTGAAACATGTTTTTTTTGGTTTTTTTTGTTTGTTTGTTTTTGTTTTTGTCTTTTTGAGACAGGGTCTCATTATGCAGCTCAGGCTGGCCTTAAGCTCACTTTGTAGCTCAGGCTGGTCTTGAACTCACAACAATCCTCCTGCCTTAGCCTCCCGAGTGCTGGGACTAGAGGCATGCGCCACCACGCCCGGCTTGAAACATGTTAATACCTCCAAATGTAGCATATAGAAAATAACAAAGCATAATTCAGAAGGCAGGAGAAGTTGCAGTATGCTCCTGGATGAACAATAAAGAACTCTCAAAGTGATAGTTATGCAGGACTATATAAACTATATTAGATGAACCCTTATTTAAAAGGTCATCTAATTAATCTTCTAATTGAAGATTTCTGTGAAACCGTACAATCTTATGTTGGGTTACACACATATTTTTTTTCATATATATGTGTGTGTATAAAGGACAGGAAGGAAGTAATATAAAGTCAAAAGAAAAAATATATACTTTTTAAAGTTTCTAATACTAGGAGAAGATATACGATGTCTTATGGATAAATAGTAATTCAAAAATATAACATAAATCTTAATACAAAAATAAAGGTTAAGCAATATTCAGAAAATTAAATACCAATTAATTTAAAATTAAATGTTTTAAAACAATTGAATTAAGAAAAAGTTTTCATGATAGTAAAGAAATACTAAGAATAAAAATAAGATAAATGCTGGAATGACAAATAAATGACCATCACTTCTGACAGTTTAGAGATAGGATATCGCACAAAGTTCTAGTGTGTTGTGGACATGGATAATGACCATGACATTTACTGGCGGCCAGGTGTCACTATATGGAATCTTGACCCATACAGTGCAAGAGAAATACATTTGTAGAGTGTGCTGATGGAAATTTTTTGCTGCTGTACACAAAAGAATAACTGAAACACTACTATATACTCTTATTCTCCTATATTTGTTTGCCCTATTTGGTGGGTTCTTTCCATTCTCATTCATGGGGTTGTGATCATTTTGCTCCCTCTAGAACATCATTTAGTAGTCTGTGTAGGCTTGGCTTTGTCATCATGAAATTCTTTAGTTCTTTGTCATGGAAGTATTTTACTTCTTCATTATACCTGAAAGATAGTTTTGCAGGGTATATCAGTCTGGGTTGGGATTTGTTTTCTTGCAAGACTTGAAGTACTTTGCTCCATGTTCTTCTTGACTTGATGGTTTGTAAAGAGAAATCTGTCGTTATTCTGATGAGTTTTCCTTTTAACATGATCTATTTCTTTTCTTTAGTGGCTCTCAGTATACCTGTGCTGAAATTCTGGGATCTTGATTATTATATATCTGGGAGTGGTTTTAATTGGGTTGATGTTATTTGGAGTTCTGTATGTTTCAGTTCCCTGAATGTCAGATTGTTGCCCCATATTTGGGAAGTTTTCTGCTATTACTTCTGCCCATATTCTTTTTATATCATTTGTATTTGACTCCTTCCTTCTCATTGATGCCTATTAGTCTCACATTGTTTATCTTTGCATCATCTTGCAGGTGTTGAATTATTTTTTCCTGCATCCTAGTTGTTTTTAAGAGACCTTTGCTTACTTTTTCACTAGCTACAATGGTGTCTTTAAGGTCAGAAAGTATTTTCACTTTCACTGAAATGGATTTGCCAGCTTGTGATTAAGGTTTCAATTTCTGCATATCACTTTGGATCTGTTTCATACATTCTATTTTGCTCCTATATTGCTTTTTCAGGGGTTCCATCATTTCTATATTCTGCTTTATTCTTTTATCAATGTATTCTTTAGAAGCACTTAGTACTTCTTTGATTATAGTTAGTGTACATTTTTTACTTCAAAAATTATTTCTGATCTGATTTCTTCTATACCTTTCTGCAGTTGTTTCTTTACTTCCCGTGCTATTCTTTCAGAGATTTAGGTGTGTGATTTCCATTTTCCTCTGTGCTAGTGTCTTCTGCATTTGTACTGTGTAGACTCAGAGCCTGAGACCGCTTTTTGTTCCTTCTCTTTGTCATTTTGTACACCACTGACTTTTGACCTTTGGTGTAGAGCTTAGATAGAGTTATTATCTTAGCACTAGGTCCAGATCTAGGAAGTTCAGACTCCTCCAAGTGGGTGTGGCTTGGGTCTGGCTGCTGTGCTCCTCTTCTTGCTGCAGCCTTGCAATTGAACCCTTTGTGTCCCACTGACAAGATGTTCTGCTCCTGAATCAGCTGGGTAAGTCTTGCCTCTAGCCTCTTTGCAGGGAGTTCTTCTGAAGGGTTCTACACTGGGCCTATGCTCTGGGTCGATTCAGGGTCCAGAGGCCTCCGGTGATCTTATTCACATGCCGGGCCTGCACTCTGGGTTGCTTCAGGGTCTGGAGGCCCCTGGCAGTCTCATTGGGCCTGCGCTCTTGCTATAGGATTATTTTATACTATTCACCAAAGAGTCAAATGAAAAAGAGTTCAAGAAATCTGTCCACACACCAGAGAGCCAAAGAAGCTAGCTGAGCACCTGGATCCCATAGCATTGTCATTCATGAGTCCAGCTGAGCACCTGGATCCCATGGCAGTGTCCTCCACGAGTCCAACTGGAGGCCTAGAGTGCATGACAATGTCTCTTGCCAGTCTGTTTCACAGATCTGTGCTGGGAAGGCCCAAAGGTCAGTGATGGAAGCTAGAAAGTGTGCCAGAGGGGTAAAGGATCTGTGCCAACAGGCTGGGGTAGCTGCACTGGAACCACAAGGCAATGCTCAAAGTAAGGCCTAGAGCTCTCCTGAAAAGTACCGCAACCTCTTCAATAACAGCAGGCTCCTGAGCTCCTCTGATGATGAGATCAGTCAAGTTCATGTCAGGAAAGCCAGCCTGACAAGCTTCTCCAGGGGTCAACAGCACACAGTCTTCACATCCAGTTCTCTTTTTTATGCTGTTGACAATAATCCCCAAGTGGGCCTTCCACACCCAACACCATGCTAATTCAGTTCAGTGGGATGTTACAGGTTGAGCACCAATTGACAATCCACCACAAGGAGTATGGGAAACTGAGATTTGCCTCTGTTGAAATTCTGACCCTGTGCCTTAGGTGATGATCTTGCATAATTATTAATATGTTAGAGGAGGTGTTTAAATGAGCTGATTTTTTCCATCTGCTAACAGTTTTCACTGTTAAAATTGTCTGCAGCATCTAGAAACATGTAAGAAGATTTGAACACAACAGTTGAATTTATCCTGGCTCTATCTAGCACCAAATCTTGACTGCTGATTCGAGTTGCTAACCCCACCATTTTGGGTGAATTCTGTGGCAGTCATTGTTACCACCAACCTCTTTCTTAAATATCCTGTTGATCTTGGTTCCTCTACCAATCCTATCCAAGTTTGAAAAGGACAAATGAATGGAAGGGTAGGAGAAGTCTAGAGATAAAGGCAAAGCACAGGACAATGCACAGATGAAAAGGACTTTTTTTTTTTTAATGTATTTAGTACAGGGTCTTGCTGTGTAGATCAGCTTCAGTGATTCTTCTGTTTTTAGCCTCCCAAGAGCTGGGATTATAGGTACATGCTCAGTATCAGTCGCCCTCTCAGCACACCCCAGGGGTGTGGTGGCACTGCACACTTGAGCCCCTGGGCCCTGTATCTGCCTAAAGAGGTGCTTTAATCTGCTGAGCTATCTGGCCAGCCCTTTGAAAAGGATTTTTGTCAGACTTTTCTGAAGGTCTTGAAAAAATATTCCTGTAGTCCATTGTTAAAACTCATGGCTCCCTCTGGTGTGAGACAGTGTTGGGAAATCAAAGACAGTTGTGTGAGCTCACAGCCCACAGCCGTGATGGTGCATGAAGGTGCTTTAATAAAAATGCACTTTCGTGAAAATGGACCAGCTCTTTTCATAGCTTAGCTACCTTTAATTGAATGCCTGTTCCATGTCAAGAACCAGGCTGGATGTCTTCACAACAAACTTTTGGAAATAAGGAGTCTTATCCTCACTTTCAGACTAGAAATTTGAGATACTAGTTTTTTGCAGGAACTTCTCAGTAAATGCCAACCTGGGATTGAAAACCAGGTATCTCTCTGTCTCTGTCCCTCTCTATCTTTACTGTTTTCTTTTTTGGTATGAGGAATTGAACTCAGAACCACGCACTTGCCAGCCAGGTACATCCCTGGTGAAACCCAGATCTCTATAGCACCAAAATTTGATCTTTGCACTTTCCTGCTGCAAATTGTAGCCCATATAAAATAATATATCACAAACACTTTGTTAGGAAGATGAGGAATCGAACATATGCATTATTAACTTGTAATCTTAGGCTGTCTTTTCCACATCTTCTGTCCTTTTGCTGCATTTAGGGGACGTCTGAGGTACTTGAATCTGTATTTGCTGAACAAGCATCTGTTGAGCACTTACTGCCATTTAGGTGTTTGGTTAGTGCATGAGATTATAGTGATGGACAACAGATTTTACTCAATTTTAGCCTAGAGAGAAATAAAGTAAATAATCATATATTAATGTTTTATGTTATGAAGGAGTGTGAGATACAAGCACATAACAGAGAACTTCATCTCGTCTGATGAGTCAGAGGGTATGGGGCGGGTTAAGGCAGAGCTGAGGATGAAGAGCCCTGCAGGTATGTGGGACTGCATGTGCCAAGGTGAGCTGCAGAAGACGAAGGTGATAGCCAGCTGCACATGATATGGTGTCCAGAGGTGCTGGGGATGTGGTTCAGTGGCATAGCATCTGCCTGACAGATGCAAGGGCTTGAGTTTGATTCCTGGTACAAAAAAAAAAAAGTGCTCGTGGTATGGTATCAGGGAAAGGAGGTCTCCTCAGGTCTGGCAACCATGTAAAGATTTGGAGTTAGATCTCAAACAGAAAAGAAATTAAGAGGCCAGGGAGATGGCTCAGTAGAGGGAAGCAGCAGTGTGACTATCCCATGGGAATGTGTTACACATGTAAACTATAGGGGACCACCTGAGCAGCTCTCCTTGAAAGAAGAGTGACTGTCTCCATTTTGACGTGAGTCTGATCCTATTTCCTCATATTGTTATGTACAGAGCTGGCTAGGACTTCTGTTTATCCTTCAGTTGGCCTTAAGCAATGTGTATTGGTCTAGTTGAGGTGCTAGTGATAGTCTTTGAAGGTGGCATGTGTGTTTCCCTGGTAAGCCTGCTGCTCCTTAATGTGAGCCAGGTGGAGACAGGATGGTAGAGCTAATGTTCCGCGCTACCAGCTGGGATTGAGCCTCGAAACAGAGGCTATGACTTCCTTGGGCTTAAAAGACTACATCAAAGCTGAAGCCCTAGACTTCCCAAAACATTAAATACTATATAATGCAGATTACTCTCTCTGCATATCCTCTCTGCATATGGCAGAGGTAAATGTAGGCCACCCACCTAGCTCAGCTCACAGTAGTCACCTCCTTCCCACAATTCTCAATCATTCCTCTTCAAGCCACTCCCCACTGAATAAAAACCGGGTGAGGCCCTGGGTCACTCTCTTGGTTCAGGAAAGCCATGTCATGGCAGGACTTAGAGCCCCTCGACTCCCCGATGATTAAAAATATAATTTAGTGTCTTCATTTTCACTGTGGATTGCATGGAATGTGGTAGATTGGAATCAACTTGACAGGATTCCAATAATGTAACTTTGGGATTACAAATATTGGTTTCTTGGACTGAGAAGAGGACCAGGAAGTGTCTCCTACATAAACAACTACACAAACCTCAAACACATTTAGAAAAAAAAAATTACACAAAGAGTATATGGCATATAATCCCATCCATCCAGTTCCAGAATATCCGTTGGATAATGAACTGCTAGAGGTCCTGAGAGAGCCTCTGAAGCAACATAGACTCTACACTTTAACAGGACTGCTGGCCATGAGTGTTGTCAAAAATCTAGTGATACGCTTAAAGTCAAGCGTTTTACTATTTGTAAATTTCATTGCTTCCTGCCCTGTCTCCCCAAGAGAAAGAAGCCAAAGTAAAGACAATTTTCAAACAAAAGCAGAGAAAGCTTAGTACCAGCAAAAAGTAAAAGAAATACTAAAGGATACATTTCAAGAATAAAATACTGTAATTCCAGATAGAAAGCCAGAGATACTAAACATCAGTTATAAAAACAGTATTAACAATATCACTGATGATATGTGTATATCCACACACACTTTTAATTTCCTTTTTTTTTTTTTTTTGCGGAACCAGGGATTGAACCAGCGCTTGCTAGGAAGGCAAGTGTGACTATCACATGGGAATGTGTTACACATGTAAGCAACTACACAAACCTCAAACACATTTAGAAACATTGTGTTTTTTTTTAACAGCCAGCAGTACTGTTAAAGTGTAGAGTCTATGTTGCTTCAGAGGCTCCCTCAGGACCTCTAGCAGTTCAGTATCCAAGGGCTATTCTGGAACTGGATGGATGGGATTGTATGCCATGTCCTCTTTTGTGTAATTTTTTTCTAAATGTGTTTGAGGGTTGTGTAGTTGCTTACATGTGTAACACATTCCCATGTGATAGTCACACTGCCTCTTCCGGAGTTATACTGTGGGAACCCCTGTTCTCTTCTCAATCTAAGGATTCTGACTGGGTATTCTTCATTGTCTGTTGTTAGTATCAAGACCTTCTGAGAAGTTTTGTCATGTACGTAGCAAATGTACAGCAATCAAATAGTCTATCTTTACTAAACTGAAGCTTAAAATATGTAACAATAAAATGTAAATTTTGTATTTTAGGAAAATTCACGAATTGTAAGGGTGAAAGTTATAGCTGGAATAGGCCTTGCCAAGAAAGATATCTTGGGATCTAGGTAAGCATATTAATTGTGTTGGAATTTTTAAACTTTGGATTTGTTCACTAATTTTTTGCTAAACTTTCATTAATTGAAAGATCTAATATAATTTGTAAATTGCTGTATGAAGTAGAATAATAATGCTTTAGTTACTTTCTCATTGCTGAAACAAAATACCCAAAGGGCATAGGCAGGAAGCTGCAAGTTCAAGGGAGGAGGAAGGATGACGTATGTGCCCCCAGCAGCCTTCACCTCCCAGCAGCCTTCACCTCCCAGCAGCCTTCTCCTCCCAGCAGCCTTCTCCTCCCAGCAGCCTTCACCTCCCAGCAGCCTTCTCCTCCCAGCAGCCTTCTCCTCCCAGCAGCCTTCTCCTCCCAGCAGCCTTCTCCTCCCAGCAGCCTTC
>PVKA01004254.1:0-44546 GCA_004027165.1 Ctenomys sociabilis
TTATTGAATCTTTGATATAATTCAGCTATAAAAAAACCTGTAAATATAATTTCATGTATGCACCTTGTACAGTACCAAAACGTTACGAAAACAGTTTGCAATGTATTAATTCATCGACTCTGTATGGTTAAGGTGTCTTGAAACTGTCTGATTGACATTTGTATTTTAATAAAATAAAAATAAATGGAAAAAAAAATACTCCTACCTAAACACTTCCCAGACTTCCTTGATAGGAGCAATCACATTGCTAAATAAGACATGGACAGGAAACCATTCAGGAATTTCAGGAAAGCTTTCATGGTGTAAGTAAAAAGGAAAGGTGGAAGGGGTATAACTTGTTCTTCTTCACCCTCATTCTGCCTCAAATGTGCAGTGGCAGCAGCCACATGAAGGCCAAGGGACAACAGTAGGAAAAAAAAACTGAGACCGGAGAAGTTAGCCTGATAGCTAGCCTTGCTTCCTTAACTACACTGAAATTCTCCTGCACAGTACTTGTTATATGACACAATGAGATCCTTATTGATTTAAGCTCTGTTACTGAATTTTTTTTTAACTTGGTGCCAACCATATTGATAAGTATTATTCTCAAGTATGGAACCTGCTTTGGACAAAGAAGGTGCTCATTCAACAAGGCTGTTGCTTTGCTGTCTCTCCTTCCACAGTGGACCAAAAGCAGAGCACTATGGACAAAATAAAAGTTACCAGAGCTCACCCTCTGTGAACGTTGTGTGCCCCTCCTATGTCCAATTTAAAAGGGAAAGTGATGGTATGCAGGAGGGCCCTTTAGTTTCAAAATTAAAGAAAATAAACACCACTTCCCTTTAGTGAAAGGAGAAAGCAACTGGCTTCCCTGTGGATCCAGTAGGTGGTCAGACTTGAGGCAGGTGAATCTGAGGCCTTGAGCCATGCCTTCAAAGCTGGGTCTTTCTCCATGTGTCTCTCCCTCTTTCTTGACTCCACTCTCATCTAGGTTGGCATCTGTTACAGAAAGGCCTTCATTGCAGCCTATGACTCCTGATCCTACATCTGAAAACTCCAATCTAGCAGACAGGGACCCTCTTGCCAATGACGAACAAAAAGTGGAGCTTCATTTTCCTGGCTTAGGGTATGTGACCATCCCCAGCGGCTACCATGGGAAAACCACATGTACTCAGCCTGAATGCCTGGGGCTAGTGTGGTCACCAAGGACATAGCTGCTGTGGGTCAAGCAAGAGCAACCCAGTCATCTGTGAGATGCTTTTCCCAAGCCAACTGCTTCATCCTGGAAGGTTCAGGCATCAGGAAATCCCATGACCTGCTCTAGTGGCAGCAGTGCTATTCTCTGTATACAGAGACACCAGAAAATTCCAAGAGAGAGGCATCAGGAAGTCCATGTGGCACAAACAGGCCTCATAAGGGAGCATTTGTAAGATGTTACAGGACTCTGGAATTTTCTTTCAGAGGATGGAAGCTGAAGCCAGTGCTTTCAGGGCTGTCTATAAATGACCCCACTCATCCCATAGGCCAGTCATATCTGTGAGCTAGGCAGCATCCAGCAACCACTGAGTGCCCACCATGTACAAGCTGGTTAGTGGACAAGATAACTGGGAGGAAATCAAAAACTAGAACAAACACAGGTCCTCAGACAGTTTGCAAATATGGTTATCCAGACACAGATAATAATGCAAAGCAGAACATGAGAGACCAGGCCCTAGTAATGAGAAGAAGAAACGGTGAAGTCCAAGCAAGCCAAGGAAAACTCCTTGTTCAAAGAATGACTCAGGATGTGACACACATATCCCTCTACAAAGCAAATCTTTTCTTTCACTGTTCTACTCAATATCTCCAAACTAGAAATATGCAGGCTGTGTTTGTCTCTGAGTTTTACCTGCTCCCCATGACTGATCCAAATGAAGACAGGTGGGAGCGCTCTGTGTGGACTCTAGCAAGACAGAGCTAATATGGTGAGGGGCTGACACAGCCCCTGTTGACCAGCCGTAAAGGCATGAAGATCACTGTGAGCACACAGGGAACTAGTCAGAAGGTGGTCCTGCTCAAGCCTGATGGGGAAAAACAGGCATCCCTATGGGAGGGGAGAGGACACTGTGACTCAAAGGGCCCTTGGAGCCAAGGGAAGATGACACTTTGTTTTCTTAAGAAGAAAGAGACAGGGACACATTTCACTGCTACGGTGAAAAGATCCAATTAGGGAGGGAGACCTGTGTACTAGGAGAGGATAATAAATTGGAGCTGGACTCCCAAGGAGGTGGCGAGGTGTGGTCCAAGGCCCAGGGGAGAAAGGGATGGCTGAGGACCTCCCTGAAAGCAGGGAAGGAGCTCAGATTGGCCCAGAAGGGTCTTGGTGCTCAAGATCATGTTCTAAAAGCAACAGAGCTGGGCTAAGTCCCTGGTCACCACTTCAGACTGGGTGACCTTGGGCTTCATTTTGTCATACAAAAGATCAGAGCTTTATACCTCCATAGTAGATAGTCTTAGGGACTATATAATATAATTTACATTAAAAGGCCTGATAATAAAATCTAATGTAAAGCCCATGCTATGTACAGGAGTTCAAGCTCGGTATCAATTAAAAAGAATGAGGTAGATCTTAATGTACAAGCATAAAAATGTCTGTAAGATATACTTTAGAGTTGTTTAAATAGGAAATTACAAAGTAAAATAGATAGTAGGATACTATTTACCCAAAAAATCCATATAATTACAGTGGATTGAAGAGAATATTTATCTATGTCCCTGAGCTCATCACAATTGAAAAAGAAACTTAATAAGATGAGAAAATTCTCACTGATGCCAAGGGACCAAGTCATTATTTTGAAAACAGGTAGAAAGGGATAAAAATCAAACATTTCTCTAATTCTCAACACAAATGTACTTCATGATAACCAAATAAATTGATAAGGGGAAACTTCTCATAATTCTCCAACTAATGATGGAGAAGGAAATCTGAATAACAGCCTCTGACAAACTCCCACGAATTAATAGATCTGGGTATTGAGCACCTGCAGATGCCAGCTTCACAAAAAAAAAAGACAACTGGAAATTTGGTAGCTGCAGATGGGAGAACACAACACCTGTGATGGAAGCTGACCAGCAAATCAAATCTGGATCCGGCCCTGCCATTAGAGTCAACCACCAGTGAGAAGGAAACAACTAGGCACACAGGGCAAAGTCCTTATCTCTAACACGAAGAAAACTCAGACTATGGAAAAACTCCTCTGACAAACACCCTAATTTCTCAAAAGGCAAACAAAAAATTAGCCCAAAAACCTGCAACAGGAAAGGGAAGAAGAAGACTAAAGATCAAAAGAAATTTAAAAATTATCTCATTGATGAATGGACCACATTGCATCCTAATTTTAACAAGAAAACTATTAAAAGAAATAATGGAACCATTGGAGGAATATAATGCAAACTGATCCCCTGTCTGGGATCAGGGTCTCTGGAAGCAACCTCTGAATGTATGTGCTAGTGATTTATTACAGTAAGGCCTCCAGAAAGAGGCCTGGGGAGAGAGTAAAGGAGGTAGGGAAGGAAAGGAAAGCAGTCCGGAGTACAATGTGAGGCAAAGTCCTAGGCTTAGCCTCATGCTGCGGGGAACTCTGGCATCCGTCCCCAGCCATGGGAGAAGGACAGGACCTGAAAGCACTTCTGATTCTATATAGGAATTGTACATCACCCCTCCTGAAGAGCACAGTCTTAATCTGTGGCAAGGACACCCAACTGCCTCTAAGCCTGAGGTCCTTTATGCAAATCAGCTCCTAGAGCAGTCAAGGAGTGGCCTCTGCTCCCAGGTGCATTTGTGCAAGTCTAGAACACTGTTATGCTTTGTGTCTAGTTGTCCCCCCAAAGCCACATGTAAGTTATGAGGCAGAAGGGGCTGGAAGAGCAAACAGTAGCTTGAGGGACAGGGCCAGAGAGCAGGGCGGACCCTGAGGGGCGGGGCCAGGCAGGTGTGAACTGTTATGCTGGCTCGCCTGTGCTTTCTGAGATGTGGAGAGGGTCATCCTGGACACAGCAGCGCCCCAGCCTCTTCCCCAGTGCCTTGAAACCTCCAGTAACCATGAGCTAAATAAACCTCTGCTTCCCTTATTTTGAGCATCGGGTATTTGTCCAACAGCGAGAGAGGAGTAACTAAGGTAAGCACGAAGCGACATTTTTGCTGTTCAATGCTCTACCTCTGAGCTACATCCCACAAAGTGACATGTTTGCAAGGATTTTTAAATGGAATTCTTTCTAAACTATATCATTATCATACCACTAAGGTCAATGAACAAAGCATAATGAACACAATTTAAATTTTTGGCTAAATGGCTTAAGGTGACCTAAAACATAGTTTATAGGATAAAAACTCCACAAAATCCTACAGGAGCCACGCAGAGAGGGCTCTCTGGCCAAGTAATAGTGGCTGAAGAGGGACCACTCAACACTAGGCAGGCATTGTTAGAACAGGGCTTCCATGTGTACCGCAGAAGGCAGAGTCTCCCAAGCCAGTAACCTATGTCCTTCCTGGTCAGATGCACATTTATTTTTCCATTTTAACGTATCAAAACCCAGATGCATCTTACAGGAGATACAGTAACTGTGCGCACTAATGTTGGTGCCCAGGGTCCCAGTCCACTCTAAGCAAGTTCAGTGGAAATAGAGAATTAAAGCTGCATTCCTACTGTATGACTGGCAACACACAAGTTGTCAAAGTAGCTCTTACCACATAGTGTCTGGGCTCCTCTCTTGGAATCAAAAATATGAAGTCTATTTGATCTACTGATGCAGGCATTTTTATAACAGGACTGCTCAGGCAGGCAAAAGCCTAAGCAGTGTGTATCATCTTAGTCCAGCACATCTTTAACTTCTAGAAACTTCTCCCATGAAACTCCTAATAGAACACGCTGACACTTGTCCATGGGGCTTCAGGCATCCTCCATCCCATCTGAAATCATGTGGATTAAAATTGCCATAGTTTAGATCTGAAAATGTTCCCAAAGGCCCATCTGTTAAAGGCTTGATCTGCAGTTTATGGTGCTATTAGGAAGTGGTGGATTTACCCTGAAACCCTGTATAGCAGTTGGTAGATCTTTCGTCTGAGGGGATTTGACTGACCTTGTCAGATACAAAAGTTACAGTTTTTGTTATATAGGTATTGATTTATCTTGGTCTTAACCATCCAGCAGAAAAATATAAAAAGTAAAGCCATATTAATATGCTGAGCTATAAAAGGCTCAAGTCAACAACTTCTGACATTTCCAGTCCTACAGATAACCCACTTCTACTGTAGACTACTGGAATATATTGGATTACTTTGCTGAATTCATGCACCTACAATATATGAATAGCAATTGAATATCCATCGCTGACAAAAGTAAACAAAAAAGGGGGATATAAATGAAGGGCCATTTTGTAATATATATATATATATATATATATATATATATATATATATATATTAGGATATGTATATACAGCTACTTTGTCTTAATTCAATGAGAAGAAAGTTTTGAACTAATAGTGTTTAGACAAGATATCATGCCTACATCTTATCCTCTGAATAACTACTACAAAGACAACAATACACAATGTATTAATTATTGTAACTGTCTTACTAACCTGTTTTGAAACTGTCTCATTGTTACTCCTTTCTTAATAAAATTAATATAAAAAATTGAGTGGGGGAAACTTGAAGAGGTGGGATCTTGGAAGGCAAGCGCTCAGAAGGGATCTGTGGGACCCCTGTAGGACCCCTTCCTCCTCCCCTTGTGCACACACTTACAAGGTGAATGGGGTTTGCTGCTGTGCATATATATTCACCAGCCTGCGCTGCCATGACCCCCAAAGCAACAGGCTCAACAGGCTCAGTAAAACCATGTGTCAAAAATAAGCCTTTTTCCTTTATAAATTATTTCTCTCAGGTATTTGTTACCCTAATAGGAAGCTAGCTCATGATGTAATATGGAAGTTTTCCAGTTGTCTTGACTTCAGTCTCCTTGTCAACTGGCCTCTTTTCCTTCCGATGCCTCTTGTCCTGCTTGGTAACTCACATTTTTCATCTGTTGCAGGGTGAGTCACATCACAAGGGCTTCTAGAATGAAGGGTAAACTGTGAGTCAGTAAGTTCTGAATGAAAGTCAGAGGTCGTGATGGGAGTTCTGGACTGAACTGGGCCTCACAGTTGGGCCAGAGGGACTGAAGTGAGAAACAGAAGATCTGATACTACTTTCTGGCTGGACCCTGAGGTGCTGTGCATTAGCAGTCACCCCTAGGAGACTGTGAAGGCCATGAACTCTGTCCCCTTCAGTCTAGGGCTCCTACATAAGGCGCTCCTTCCCAGAGTGGGGCCTGGAAGTGAGAAGACCCAGGTGATAAGCCATCCCTGGGGTCTTCTTGGCAGGAGCAGCAGGGCCTTAGTGGTCATGGACTCAGAGACACCCAAAGCTCAAGCACTAAGGAGAAAGTGTAAAGAGTTTCAGGCCAAGCAGGACATAGGACCAGTCCCTGCAGTGTGCAAGGAAGTAAACTGGAGCACGTGGCCATAAGTATCTTGCAGAAGGACCACCTAGCTGCTGTCAGGGAGTTCTCCATGTGTGGTAAAGCCAAAGGCCCACAGGAATCAGCCAAGTCCCCAGAGCACAGGAAGTGAGCTAAATGACGAGGACTGGCACACATCCATAAGGCAGGCTGGCCTGAGTTCTATAGAAATAATGCATTGGCCAAGCTCATGCCCTCCAGGGACAGCATCCCGACTCCAGACACACGGCAGAAGGCCAGGGGGCAATGGCTGTAGCACAGGAGGCCACCACAGCCACAGCCGGGCCTCCTCTCCTGCTGTGGAAGTCTTCTTTCTAGAACTGGCCCTTCTGGCCCTCTGGAGGCCAGCTTGGGAGAGAGATACATCTCCCTGCTTAAAGTTCTCTGGAAATATGACCACTCCTTTGCTCGAGGCCTGGCCCCCTTCCACAGTCACTGCGGACACTGTCCTCCACCATGACAGGCACAACCGCAGCTGGCTGCAAGCCCCTACTGCTTTCCATCAGTCTGTCACCCAGTCCTCACTCAAAGCCAGCAGGCCACCTGAGACTCAGATCTGGACTTTGAGTTTCAAGTTTCATTGTGGGAATTGTCTTCTCTGAGGTGATACTGGAGTTGGAGTGACAGGAAGGGAGATAGGAAGAGACAGATGCAACATGGAGTCATTTGATTCCCGGTTGACTGGCAGAATGCTTTTCAATGGAAACTCTGTATTAAGCCCCCTCCCTCACACCTTTCTGCTTTATTGAAAGATGGGACACAGACATTACCTTCATTCACTCCTGGACTTGCACAGCCTGTAGAGTGCATGCACCCTCCATGTGCACTCTACAGATCCTGACTTGTACTTACCCCCCCCCCCAGTCTACCTGCGTGGCCAACTGCCAGGCCCTTAGTGTCAGAAGCCAAGTTCCCAGAGAGAGCACAGCCTTCCACCTACACTCTGCCCCCACACCCCCATCATCACACAAGTGTCAGGCACTGGACTCAGTGCTGTTGAAATATTAATGCATTTGATCTGATCATAACTCTCGGAGCTGTTACTATGATTGTTCCCATTTTCTAGATGAAACTGAAGCACAAGGGAATAATTTGCTCACAATTCCTCAGAAACCATACATATGTTACATAAAGACACACAGAACTTAGGCTGTACATGCAGCTTCCTCCTGGAAGCAATGCTCAGAGGCATTTCTCTTCTTAATTTCTTGCCTCTTTTATCTGTAAGCCTTGAGTGGGACTTTGCTGAAGACATGCGCAGACCACATGATATCGTGAAGATCCTTTAAAAATATCTTAATGGAAATTGCATGTCCCCTACTATATTAGTTCACCTAAACTCTTCAAAAGCCCAGTGATACAAAGTTTTTAAGTTATGCTCATTATAGAGTTGAAGAAACTGAGTTTTCAGGCTGTAATCTTCCATCAGAAATAAGATCACCAGCCATGACTTCCTCAGTGTTCACATCCAGTGGCCCAACTGCAGCAAACCCCATGCTCTTACGTCTTCACGTCAGATGGTAATAAAAAGGGAAGGGGTTTATCAAGAGGGGTGGCCAAGATGTAAGACTATGACCATTTCCAACCACTTGGTAGCATTTGGGAAATATTCAGCTCCTTCCTGGGGAATGCAAATTGGTACATTTTAGAGTACAAGTCAACATAAATTTCTTAAAACATGACTAAGTTTTAATTCTATAATCTTGTTTTCAGGCATTATACTTGAGAACATAATTGGACCGTCACACAGATATATGTGCAAAAGTTACTACAATGGCAAAAATCTGGGAAAACAAGCTGACAATAGGCGATTGGGTAAACAATGGAAAGCCCGGCATAAAGTATGCAATCACTGAAATTGCTGCTGTATACCAGTTCACCGACAAGGAATTATCCATGCATTGTTCTTGTTTGTTCAGAAATGCAGGTTACAAGTCAAAACTAAGACATTTTTAAATGAAACAAGTGTAGAAGGCAATCCATCCAAAATATTAGTAATCATTTTTGCAGACTGGTGAGACTTTACATATTTTTTCCTCTTGCACACCTATATTTTTCCTTATAAACATAATAATTTTGTACTTTCCTAAGATAGAAAACAGTTTTTAAAGAAGGGCATTGGTAGCATGGCTTAAGCAGTAAAAAGCGAGGTTTTGTGTCTCACATTGCCCCAGAAAAATTCTGCTTCCCACACCAAATAACTGTCATGAAGACCAATCCTGGCCTGCCAGTCAAGTGCCGAGCAAAGTTAATGGCAAAAAAGACAAATTAACTCAAGAACTACAAAATTCTTGACATTCAACTCATTATAAGAGCAAATGTAGAAGAAATCATTTGACAGAGATCTTCCCCCATCACCTCTGGAGACCCAGCCTGCTTGCAGACACTATAGATGGTGTCTCTGAATATAGTTTCAGATCAAAGAACCAGTGTTGTTGCCTAAGTATGACCAGGGGAAGCATTTTGTCTTCACCACTGTGGTCAGCCGGGGTTCCTCGGTGGCAGCAGCTCCTTGGGGCCACCAACAGCCCCACACATCCCCTAGGAGCCTCAGGCTATCACCAGCTGTAAGCATCCACTTGAATGCTGTAAATTAGATACCAAAAACGCAGTGATCCTCAGGGCTTACAGAGAGTAGAGTTGAGTTCATTTCATATCTTGCCAGCTGAAATGGGAATGTTGACAACTTCTTTGGGAAGCTATCTGGAAACATCTATCAAAATTAACCACAAACTAACATTTCCCTTGGCCCAGAAGTTTTCCTGCTGGAATCCCTTTCCAGAATTAACAACAGCAGTTTAAGAAAAGTGTCCCAGGGTGTGAGGTGCAACGATAGAGGTATGCTCTATAGGCATAGTTCTACATGCACGCTACTGGCCCTGGGGCACTGACAGTGATGGGCAAAGACACAGACTTGAGGGAGGAGGTGGTTCTTCCCTGCTGAGGTTGGAAAAGGCAGGAAGTCTTTCCAACAGAGTAGAAAGCACCATGTAAGTGCAAGCAGTGTCCTGGACTGGGAGTGTAGGTAGTGTGAGACACTGCAAGCATAGATCCTGCCCTTTCCGAATGTATCCAGGACTGAAGTTAATCAGGATGATAAGGTAAGAAAAATGGAAGTGATGTCATGAAGGGAGTTCTCTACTGATAGCCAGGCCCAGAGGCACCCCACATGATGCCGTGCCAAGCAGCACTGGGCTTGCTCAGGAGAAAGACTGAGCAAGAGGGAAGGAAATGCAAGCAAGCAAGAGCTTGTAGTTGTGGTTCTTGTGGTAGAAGAGCAGGTGAGGCTGGGTATAGAGGACAGGACTAGATGGTTGTGGGGAGGTGATGTAATAGGGGCTGTCCTGAGCTGTCCGCTACCTGGCCCTGAATGATTATTCATCACAGTCTGTTGGCGAAGGTACAGGGTGTGGGTTCTCACCTGGTGTCTCAGTTACTCTTCTGTCATTGCTGAGACAAATACCTGACAACTCAAAATGATGGAAGGAAAGGTTTATTTAGCTCACGGTTGCTGAAGATTTTAGTCCATACTCAGCTGGCTCCAAGGCAGAGCAACACATAGCAGAGAGCAGCCTTTCATGGCAGCAGAAAGAGCAGAGAGCGAAGGGAGGAGGAGCAGCAACAATGGCAACAGAGAGCAAGTCTGTCTCCCTTAAGTTAGCTGCATTCAGGCTCTGTGCCCCAGGCTGGGTGCAGCATTCACATGCATGATCTCAGAAGCACTCACACCAATAATCCCAGCAGCACTCACGCCCATAATTCCAGTAGATTATGAGTTAATCACAAACTCTAGAAGTCTGCTCTATGACTGCATGAGGCTTTGAGGGGACAACCAGACACAAACTATAACACTTGATAAGGAAAGGCAGCCTCAAAGGAGAGTCCTTTCCATCTCGAGGGACTGGCTAGAGCCTGAGAAAGGAGTCTCCAGGTCAAGCAAACAAACAACATCATGCTTAATACAGCTAGCCAGCCCTCAATAGCCAGGGAGTCAGGTGTCCCCACCTGGGAGTGGAGGGGAATCAGTCATCTTGCAGAGACCAAAACATGAGAAAGCCCAGGCTATCTTCAGGAAGTGCCAAGCCTGCAAAAGAAGAGGGAACGTAGAGTGGTGTCATAATGGTGGGCTTGGCAATCACCAAATTGTGCATGGGAAACTCAGCGCAACACAGAAGACAGCCGTATGCCAGGGCCTCCCACTCCAGGTTGGAGGTTGTGTGCCCACTCCGACATGCCAGGCAGTCTCCAGGGCACATGCTACCAGTGTAATTTCCAGGATTATAGTTCCCTCTGGGTTTAACCTGCAGAGAGGATCTGGAGCCTGAAGAATAACTGAATCTCATGGGGAATGAAGCCAGTAAGGGGAGAGATGTTCTTTCTTTCCTTTGTGCCAAAACTGAATTCCAAGTACTTGGGTGGCCTCGGAATCTCAGGGGTAGGTCTGGAAATGAAGCACGCTTGGAATGGGACATGTGACTTCTAATGATGCGTGTGTGTGCACACACACAAGGCAGTGGATGAGTCATCGCTTCCACCCAAACCCGCTCACCTGCAGGGCCCCTCACAGACCGCAGGCAGTGCCTCTCCAGAGGATACCACCCACTCTCTCATTCCGGTGACCTTCTGAACAGTGGAAATTAACTTTTATTGTGTTTTTAAAAGAAGAAGAAAGAAAAGCACAGAGCAGAGATATTCTATTTGTGGCACTGGGCTGAAAATTTTACAGAGAGAATTTGTCTTCATCTCCACCTAAAGCTGGACCTTAAACATGTAGAATACTTGCATGAGACACTGACCTGGCTGCCTCTGACTGGCACCTGCAACAGTCAGGAACAGAACAAGAATCACTCTCTGGGTTGCCGCAGCATTGCTTAATGTACACAAGAGTCTCTTCACAGGGTCAGCTGCACATCTGCACACCCTCTCCATCTGCTACCCAGCCCAGCCTGCCAAACTATGTCACTGAGCAAGGAGGGTCCCTGGGGGCAGGCCCTGGGCATGGGCTGAGACAACGCTTAGAACCCCCTGGCTATGGAGAATCCTTTCACCTCCTTCTTGGGTATTGCCTAAAAATGCTGGAAGTTGCCAGCTCAGACAGCCTGCTCTACTCTTGCACAAGGAGCTGCATTATAATGCAAAGTAACTGTAGGCCATCTGTGCCTGATCTAGTGCTCACTGTGCTATTCCCTTGCCCCTTCTGCTCCTCTCCCTCCAAGACACTCATTGCCCACCTCTTGCTCATCAGAAGGGCGATCCTTTCTATATTCCAAAGGTATATTCCAAACCCATATTTCTTGTCCCAAAAAGCAGACATGGAGCTCCTGCCCACAGTTACCTACTGAAATAAGTACCTATGAGCCAAAACCAAACCCTCCTCCTCCTCAAATGGAGCAAGAAAAAATAGACACAGTCCCTGGCCATTAGAAGTAATGCACCTACCCCAGGAGCAGGCCAGCTTCCCAGTTTTGCCTTTCACCTTCCCAAGTGTATAGAGAGTTACTGACACTGGCTTTACAAAGGATCCCATAGGGCAGGGATTTGCAGACTTAAAAGACCAAGCAAAGCTGTGGGACATCTTGTCAAAATGAAGACATGGGGGCAGTAGTTCTAGGCCGAGGCACAGAATGAAGTTCTCTGGGCACGATGCAGCTGCTGCTGCTGCTGCTGGTGGGGACCTGCTCTGAGCAGTAAGGTTTAGGAAACACCCAGCTCTCACCTTCAAACATAGTTACGTATGCATGGGTGTGCAGCTGAATGTGTACGTGTGTTACATAAACACATGTGCATGCATGTGTATAGATAACAAACATGCTGAAGCATACAATAAAACCTTAGAAGAGAATATTATAAAAACAGGGGTCTATTTATCTCTTTCTGAATAGGACAGCTTTACAGATACCATATTTAAGCTTTCCTCATAGCTTCAAGATGCAAGGTGCTATCATTTTGATAATAAACATGTCTTTTTAAAAAATCACTTAACCATAATAAATTCAAAAAGCATTTTATAGGAAGAAATCAAAACCCCTAAAGAGGGAAATTAGATCTAGGGAAAGTACTGGCCTATGGATGTAGCAGTGAAGCTGAAAGGCCCTGGGGAGCAGGGCTGTGCCCCACCACCCACCACCCTTGGGAGCCCAGGGCCAGGCTGACCGCAGGCCCTGCCTAGTGCTGCACAGGACTGAAAGTTCCAGCTGCATGGAAAGGAGGGTAATGTGGAGGACACTCGCGCTTCTGTTGCTGCTAGCTCGAGGTTAAGGGTTCAAGCGATTTGACAGAAAAAGAAAGACTATTTGTGAGGCAGATGTTTCTGTTTCGGCCTTCTTTCTGCCCCTGTAGCCTCAGGGGAAGCCCACTTGATGGT
Source organism: Ctenomys sociabilis (assembly GCA_004027165.1). Taxonomy (NCBI): domain Eukaryota; kingdom Metazoa; phylum Chordata; class Mammalia; order Rodentia; family Ctenomyidae; genus Ctenomys; species Ctenomys sociabilis. The sequence continues at coordinate 12,883 of PVKA01004254.1, forward strand.
GATACTTGCACACCACTATTACAGTCTGTAGCCATTTCCTCCTCTTCTTCTGGACTAAATACTTAGGTAATATACGGCGGCATTGCTGGGGAGACTGCACAGAGAGATCCACATCCTTACAGACTCCACTAATTACCGTGCTGATTCGCTTTCCACTACTATAACAAGCATCAGGTAATGCAATGACGGCGAGGAAAAGTCTGTCCAGCTACAGCTCCAGCCACAGGCTTTGCTCCATATCTGGCTGAGCCTGCTGCTTCTGAGTCTGCCTCTAGGCAGAACCTGCTGGTGGTGCTCGGGACAGGGCAAAGCCTTAGGGTGATCTGGAGAGCAGAGAAAAGAAAGGGAGACAGGATCCCCCTAATTCTACAGGACAAGCCTTGATGACCTAAAGACCGCCCACTGGCCCTACCTCTTAAGTGCCCACTTTATCTCACTAGTGACCAATTGAGCGCCAAGTCTCTAGCCCTCCGGCAGTTGGGATATACCCAGATCCCAACCAGAGCAGTGGTTTCATTGTTTCTTTCCAGCTATTCTGCAGTCCACTTCTCAATTTTCAAAACCCGGGGGGCCAGGGACAGAGCTCAGCGGCACAAGCGCCAGTCTGGCAAGTTTTGGTCCTCAGTTCGATTCCCTGTGCACCCCGCCCAAACAAGAAACCACTTCACTCACAAAGTGCCCAGCAGCCAGACACTCCTCTTAAAGGCCAGCCATTCTAAATACCTCCTCTCCCCCAAGTCGCCTCCATTTTCACAGAGCTGCATGTCCTGGACACCCTCGAACTACCCAAGAGGTCCCAGAACACATGGACTACATTGAACGTGTGGAGGGAACGCGAAACCCTGATCTCTGCTGTGCGTCTTCCTTTCTGACCCAGGCCGCACCCCTTTGCCATCTGTCAGGTTTCTTTGGCTCCTGCTAAGGCTGCTCCGGATGGTATTTTAAGTTATCTGGCGCCATCTGGTGGGCAACTTCAGTCATCGCTGACTGGGACACCATTTCCCAGCCAAACGTCCCAGCCAAAAGGCTCCAAAAGACAACTTAAATTCTCCTCAACCCCAACCTACTCTACTTGCAGTAAAAACATTACAGGACACTATGCGGTTTGCACAGCGTGGTGGGAAGAGCACACAAGATTAAGAATGAACTCAAGCGCAGCTCAGCCACCCCACACCTGGGTGTCATGGAACAAGTTCCTCCCCCTAACCTTGGTTTCCTCACTCACTTCCCAGCCCTGGAAATTTGCCTCTATTAACTTTGTTCATTGATATAAAACTCCTGGATGGACTTAGGCCTTAAAGATGAAGTATAATTTATTTTTGTACTTATCATTTGTAATTGTATCAAACTCTGTCTAAAATCTGGTTATTACCTCAAAAAATTATTCTAACACTCTGCATGAGGGTTTCTTTTTTGCTACAAAACTGTGTCCTCACCATACGAAGGACTTTCTTTCTCCCTGTATTCCTGCTCCAATCTATGAGTGTAGTAAAGATAAATAATGGATCAGGACTTTCTAGAATCATCTGTCCTGTTTTTTCAGAGGATGAAAGTCAGCAGCATCTTGCCCCTGAGCCTGACACGGTTGAGCTGTGGCTGTTCTGCCCACTTCTTGGGTGCTGAGCAGTTCTAGAAAGAACCTTCAGTGGGAGCATATCTATCCTCCCAGGAGCAACAAAAATCAGCTCCCTCTAGCACCACTGGCTCTCCTGGTCACAAACCTGAGAGTACCTAGCCACTGCCTACCAGGGCAGGCAGGTGATGTCAGCTACCTGCATTCATGCTTGGTCCATCTATGTGGAGGTCTTCTAGGATGCTCTATGACCTTAAATTTATAGGAATCTGAATGCTTATGGGAAGTATGGAAGAGTAGTAAAATGATGTGGGGCTAAGAGATGCTGTCTCTGGCTTCTTTCTGTCTGATTCTATGACTGCATTCATGAGTTGTTTGGCTAACAGCTAAATTTCATTCCATGTGATAACTGAACAGGGATAAGTTCCTGAAGTCTTCTTGAATATTCGTAAAAAGTATGGATTCCACAAAAATCTAAGACTGGAGGTCCCACCCAAGCCAGCTATTTCCTTCCTAGGCATTATTCTAAAAGAACTGAAACCATCATACCACAGTGATATATGTGCCCTCATGTTCATAGCAGTACAATTTGTCATAGCTAAATCTTGGAAACAACACAAATGCCCATTAACTGAGGGACGGATATCAAAGATGTGGTAGTTTTGCACAGTGGAGTATTAGTCAGCTATAAAAAAGGTAAATACAAGGCTTTTGTAGATAAATGGATGCAGCTAGAGACTATATTAGTAAGTGAAGTAAATCAAATCCACATGTGCAAACATCGCACTATCTGACTAGTGTGAGAACCTAAAAGGGTAATGAAATTTTTGAAAGTACAGCAGATACTATGAAAGGGAGAGACACTGTTCAATGGGAAGGAAAAACTGGGATGAGGAAGAGGACGAAAGAGACAAGGGGAAAAATATATTTAGGTATATATGCAGAGTGGTTTGGATAATTATATCATTGATTTCTGCTGGTCTTTTGAAAGGAGCAGTTAATACTTTAAAAAAAATTACTCTGAGTTCTTTTCTTTCCTCTTTTGAATTTCTTATAACTTCTTTACTAATGTTTTGTTTTGTTTTTTGTTTAAATGAATCTTACATGTTTATTTCTTAATCTGAGCAACTAATTTGAAGGTAGCATCATGTAATACAGCAACCATTGTTGAATTTCTATTACTTTGTTTAGTGAAATCTTGTATCATTTCTAATGCTATTTTGTCTATCACTATTTCTATCACTGTATTCTTTAAAAATTAGATAAATAAATAAAAATAAATATCATGAATTTATTTATGCTGTAATATAAACTAACTTAAATATTATGAAATATATACTAGTGAATGAAAATTAGTTCAGAAATGCATGCACTTATTTGGCAAACTCATAGCCCCAGTGTGACAAATGGAGTCAAATGAGGAGAAAGTGCTGGTTGTCAGTTAGGGGTGAATAACCACGAGGCATGAATGAGATACAGTCACGGCAGGCTCCCAGCAAGAGCATGCAGCTGTCTCTGGTGACTTTTAACCTTAAGGCATAGCTTTTTATTCCATAGGTGAAGGGCTTAGTGACACAAACTTCCAGCTTAGCTCAGATGCATGCCCCTGGGAGGATGGACACCAGGCCACAGGAGACAGTGCTTGGCACAATAGAGAATCCAAAGAAAACCAGCTGGCGGGCACTGGCTGTTCCTCTGTCTTCTGCCATTGCATGTGAATATGTCAAGCCAGACAAAGCTGGCTCAGGATAGTGCTGCTTGTGATCCATTTCTTGGTTCTTGGAGGTGGGGGAAGAGGCCCTCAGATTTCCCCCAGATGAAAGGCTGCTTGAAATGTCCAGGCCCTAGAACTATAGTGGGCAGTTATTGCTAGGTCCTGAGGTCATCAATGGAGCCAGGAGCTACAGCTTTACAGATGTGGATTGATGTTTTTTTCTTTGTGGGTTTTTTGTTTCTGTTTTGTCTTTTGAATTCTTTTTTTTTTTCCAGAACCGGGATTGAACTCAGCCCCTTGCGCTTGCCAGGGATGCACTTATTCTGCTGAGCCATCTCCCCAGCCCTGTCTTTTGGATTCTTTGTGACAACGTCACACTATATAGTTCAGACTGGCTTTGAACTCTGTGTGGAGCCCAGGCTGTCTCAATGTCAAGGGATTCTTCTTCCTCAGCTTCCCCATGTCGGGACTGTATATGTGTGCCGCTTGCCCAGCTTGTCTGTGTTTTTTGAGACCAGCTCAGGTCCTTCACCTACATTTTTTTGTTTTTTCATGCATCATTGTTAAAGCAATTTACCAGAACACAAAATAAATGGCTGAAAGAGAATCAAAGGAGGAATTAGCAATGCTCTGTGGAATACGTTCCACTGAAGAGAGTGAGGATAGAGGACTCATTGGCGGCAGGCTTTGCTTTATGGGTCTGCCAGTTCTCATTGCTCAGAGTGCACAGTATAAACTCTGTTCACACATTTTGGACTAGACAGGAGCACTCAAGCCCTAGGGAAATGTGTAACAGTGAGCTGCAGAAGAGTTTTCATACACACACACACACATATACATCGTTTGCTCAGGAAAATAAGTTCAGAGAGAAATGACATAACAAAGTAATACAGTGCCTATTTCATAACGTGAAATGTGTATGCACTAGCTAAAAAAAAAACATTCATTCTCTTCCTGAAAATAAAACTTATCCTCTCTTTAGAAAACACCTGTTAACATTTTGCCTCTGTTTCAGGCATGGTGTTGGAAACCGGACATTTAAAATAAGTAAAACACAAATACTAGCCTTAGCTTAGCACTATGCTTAAGACTCTGAAGTCAGATTCCCAAAGTATAAACATCAGCCCTTCCATTTACGGTGTCTGTGCTACCAGAAATCATATAAGCTCTCTGTGACTGTTTTCTCATCTGTAAAATGGGCAGAACAATGATATCTACATCATAAATTTGCTGTGATTTATCACGCAATACTTGAAATCATCAAGACATATTATGTACTTTTAAATATATAAAATAGAGGGATACATAGTTCAAAGTCAAAAGCAAGCATGTAGCCAGGTAATCCAAGCCATGTGAAGGGTATTATAACAAAGATATCCTCTGGAAACTCAAAGGGAGAAGGGAACAGCTCCCAATGTCAGCACAGGCTTCTCAGAGAAGATGGGAGAAAGAGCCTCAAGCTGAATCCTACAAAATGAGCTGGACTCCTCCAGTAGGACTGGGCATTGGAGGCAGAGACCCTGTAACTTCAGGCACCTAAGGTGCCGTTCTCTACCTTGTCAGGGGGTCCAGCCTGCTTCCAAGCACCAAAAATCCCTGTCTTTGTGGGAAAAGAAGACTCCCAGCACAAGAAGATCCCTGGGGAGGGGTGAAGAAATGCTTAGGGATTTCCCATTCAAAACTAGTAATCAGTCAGTCTTCTAAGGGTCCTCAGACCTGCTACATGACCAGTGTGACGGAACCAATTTCTAGACCAGAAAGGTGCTACAACGAGGATTCCCCACAAAGAATTAAAATGGAGCTATTTCTGCTTAGTTGGAAGGGCTTCACATTTATAGAGATGAAGAATAATAGAACAGATTCACAACAAATCCAGCCCTCTGGGTGTCTCACAAGAGCTGCCTCCCAGAAAGCCCAAGTCCAACTGGAAAAAGGATCAATCCCAGTGAATACAGATGAGCTTAGAAAAAATTGCCCTTTCCATTTAATCCTCTGACTGTGGAGAAAAGTGTCATTCGTGAAATTCATACCCTGGTGCCTCATAGGTAAAACATCTCCAGGCTCCTTCCTTTATACATGAATTTAAACCTAAGAGCTCTTGGGGCAGCTCCATTGCACGTCCTAAGCCTGGCCTCACTTACCCACCATTCTTCGCTCTTATGCCAAGTGCCCTGCTCTGTAACAATCCCTACACAAGGGACTAATGTCCTAGGAAGGAGTGGGAGGTTATAGGGATGAGGACAGTGGGAAGCAGTGCGGGCAATGACAACGGAAAGCCCATCACCACTGCTCATTTTCCTCTCCTGAAGACAACTTCCTAGAGTTCAGTAGCTGGTGAGGTGATGCTCAGTGAATTGCAGCGTGTTCACTTGGAATTCAGCAATTATACAGCTGCAAGCTGGTGCCTGTTAGCTGTAAGTGGGGAGTGTTTTTGCCTTAAGGATGACAGATTTACACGATTCCCTCATGCCTATCCATAGAGTTTTTTAAAACCAGCCTTACTCAGAGAGCTCCTCAAATTTGAGTTCAGCATGAACTCAATAACCTGGACACTAGCACCCTGATGTATCTGGGAATCTCTTGTTTGTTTTGAGAGCAAAACTCATAGAGAAAGATACCCTGGCCACTTCCACCCTCTAAGCTGTTGTAGAGGCTGCAGAAGAGTCCATGTGTAGCTAATACTCCCTGTTCTGTTAGAGTCCACATCATGAGTATGTCTTGCCAACTATACAATCCATAATGCTGTGGCTTTCACGATATGGTGCCCAGGTAGCCGGCATCCCCTGGCACTTAGTAGAAATCAGTAGGCCCCACTCTAGACCCACTGAGTCAGAAACTCTAGAGCAGGACCCCAAACATTATATTTTAATCTAATAACCCAGGGATTCTGAGACACACTTCAGTTTAAAAACCACTGAATTGGTTGACCATGGAGTTGACAAATCTGTGCTATAAATAGCCAAATCTTCTACATGTTAGGTTTTGCTATCTATTTATTCCTATTACAAATACTCATCTCTGCTGTTGAGTAATTGGCAATGAGCACGAATAGACAATGTATAAGAAGAATGACATTGACTGCATGTTAATAAAACTTTATTTGCAAACACAAGCAGCAGATCAGATCTGGTTCCTGAGAGATAATTGGCAGACCCTGACCTAGTCTACCTTGTTACAGTCAAGACTTTTGGATGGTATTTCACCAGGCAGAATCTTAATATTTCAGCTAAATCTATGTTCCTGGTTTCTTCAGGAATTCTTACCAATTTTTTTTTTAGAAAATTATATTTACCTGTGATAAAAACAATAAAATTATTCAGAAAATCTTTTTCAAAAGACAATGATAAAAAAGAAGTGATAGTGTTGAAGACAGCAGAATTAGATAGAAATATTTTTAGGCAGTCAGGTAGGGGCAGGCCCCCAAGAGAGATAATACAGGAAACAAGATATCTGCAACTCTGGCAGGGACAAAGGCTCCTTCTGTGACCCGGACCTAAAGGCCAAACAAATGTTAAAAGAGTAACAGCTGGGACTGATATTTTAAGTAGGTAGCAATCTCCTAAAAAGACCCAAGGGAGTCACTAGCCAACCCCTGAGGGGAAGAGACCCTGTCCTGTATTCATGCCAGCTACTAGTGACGCTTCCCCATTTATTCCTGGGCCTAATGAACTTTACTTGAGCAAGGGTGCTTGTAATCCCATTGGTTGACCATAGTTTTGTCCCACCCCACCTCCATCTAAGCGAGACGCCTTCCCTACCTTAGTCCCACATGGTTTTGCACTATAAAAATACCTGGAAAGAGACAGCTTCCTGGGCAACCTGCTTGGGTCTCCTTTCTGTCCCTCTCCAACAGAAGCTTTTCTTTCCAATAAAGTTTTATCCTTAACCTCCATTTGTTCTTAAAATTCATTTTTTGGTTTTAGAGAACATGAACTCACGCAGGTCAGGTTGGGAGTTTCGCTTCCCTGTATCAATAGTACCATTTGTCAAGGAGGAAAGTGAGCCTCAGACAGGACCTGCCACCCTACACAGTCAACCTTGTGTTCCTTGAGCACAGATAGCTCCATTTCCCTAAAGAGAATATGGACAGAACCTTCCAGAATCATGTGACAGCGACCCAGGACATGAGGTGACCTAGGGTGACAGTGATCTGCACCACACTGCTGAGAAAATGGACAACAATAGATTTTCAAAATAGCTCATTCATGCCTCAAAAATCTCAAACTTTATCAAAAGTGATCCATCCAAAGAGCATATTCTGTTTCCAGAGCAACAGGAAGTCTCTCCTCCCAATTACCAATGTACATTTAGCAACAGTACAGGTAGATTTGGTTTAATATCTAGGTCTTTTCTGGAAAACCAGCTTTAGAGACTGATAGGAGTGATCTGAAATGCTGTGATGTAGTAATCTCAGGTGATGGCCATGCTCCACCAGAAATGTGTGCTACTTGATTAGTGATGTCTCCAGCACTTCCTCTTCTGCTCACAGTATAATGGTGGCAGTGAGCCGTCTGCCCACTGACACCACCTAAGCCATTCTTACCCGGTACCACATCTAGCAGCACAAGGAGGAGGAGGTCAAGTTACACTGAAACCACTGGCAAAGGAGAAGCTACCAAGTTCACAGTAGCATCAAGACGGGGATATTGGCCCCATATTGTGTTCAAGGTCTCAGACAACATCTAAGGTGTAGTTTTGACAGCCTCCTTTCTTTCTTTCTCTGGATAATAGAAGGTGTGTTCATAAAATACCCTGGTCAATAATCTTTACTAAGAGCCCATTCAGATAAGCAAGATATCATGACAATCAAAGTTCTTCCCACTATTTTTCACACAAGACTTGAGAGGGAAAAACCTTATTTCCTCTCTGGTCTGAAGATCTGAAGAACCTAAACCTCCTTAGCTAATGGTAGGCATACTCCGCACCAGGTAGTTACCAAACTGAAAGACTGAAGACCACTGTCTGGAGAACAAAGGATAAGAGATGAAGAAGCAAGGATCAGAGACCATCCAGCCTCTGGTGCTTATACCATTACAGACAGATAGTACCCCTAGATTTGGGCATCACAAGGTGATCATGCCAAACTTTTAACTTTGGTTCTATATTTAGCTTGTCTTCGGGTAAATTTCTGTCATTTGTATCTATGAGAATTTTAACTAACATGATTGCTCCAAAATAAGGAAAAGAGAGAGAGGAGTTTCTTAGATCAGAAACATAATTATCAAGATTACAGTCATGGGGCCGGGGAGATAGCTCAGTAGCATAAGTGCTTGCCTGGCAAGTGTAAGGGCCTGAGTTCAATCCCCAGTACAAAAAAAAAAAAAAAAAATTATAGGCAAGATAGCTCAATGGACTAAATCACCTGCTTAGACAAGCTTAGGCAAGTGCAGGGACAGTGATTCAATCCCTGGCACCACAAGCCCTGCCAGCCCTGCCCCTAGTGCAGGCTGAGCTGGCCACAGAGTCTAGGCCAGTGACACATGCCTGTAATCCCAATGCTGGAGAGCGTGAAAGCAGGAGAATCACTAAGAGTCCATGCTGGTCGGGAGACCCTGTAACAACCAAAAAGAAAAGGAAAAAGAAACTTCTAAGTCTGGACCACTCTACTAAAAGCAAAAGGGAAGTACCACATGTAACCTACTGATAACATAAAAGTATGAAAATTTTGCAGCATTTTGTTGCTAATTTGTTGACCAGGAGCTACATCACCTTTATTGTAACAAATATATCCAAAGCTCAGTAAATCTCAGTGGCTAAATGCAACAAAGTCTTTGGGGTGATACAGAGACCTCTCCGAGGTAGCATTCCCCTTTGCTATGGCTCAGGGGTCCCAGTTGTGATTTGTAGCTGTGTCACTAACACAAAACCTCCTCAAAGGTCACGTAGTATGGACAGATGGACTGAGAGAAGCACCTGGGTTTGCCCTGCTTCTGTTTACAAGCAGCCAGCAGCAGGCACAGAGCCCGGCCCTCTGAAAGGGGACTCTGTCCACAGGCCTCGAATGTGATGGGAACTGAACCAGAAGCTAGGAACATTAGCACTCACAATGTCCACCATGCTGCATGGCATTTCCACAGCAAATCAGAGTACTTCACTGATACAAATGCAACATACAGCTAGGAGGAAGTCTGAATATGAAATGTTTCGCAAATAGTGTGGTAAATTGTGCACACATAAAACAATAACCCAGGAGAACCAGAAGCTCCCTAACAGCTTCCAAACAGCTTTGCTTCTTCTCCAGTTCTGTTTCTTATGCTGCCAGCAAGAATCCTCAGCTGGGCCCCCACATCTATCACCACACTAGTTCAGTTCCGCTGGGTGCTACAAGCTGACCATCAGCTGCCAATCCACTGCATTTCCCAACCTCCACCTCTGTCCAGAGCATGGGTCCTTTTATTTGGAGACGCTGCTGCATGAACGTCTACCAGCCTGGGCACTACGATTAACCAGCTAGTGATAATAGATATTACAGATTGATAGCTACAATAGGTATTATCACAACACTCATAATAACCTTATAATAAAGATACTGTGCCCACCTCACAAATGAGAAAACTAGGCACGGGCTAGAAAAGAAAATCCTATTCCAGGTCACACTGTTAACATGCAGTGAAGCTTGAACCTGCACTCAGGTCTAGTAACTCCGAAGTCAGACCTCGTTGTGTGTGTTTCACATGCTGCCTTCCTCAATGTTGCCTTTATTTTCAATGCCTGCCATGTGTCTCACATATTCCCAAGAATGAGCAAGGCGGTGAGTGGGGCCTGCCAGTTGCTGTCCATGTAGATCAATGCCACAATAGTGGGGCTGAAAATGTGCCTATTGTCCAGGGCTCCTAAGGTGAAAGCTGCAATCTACCAGGTGGAGGTGGAGCGACCCTCAGAAAGTAGCCTTGATTCTTCTGAGGAGCACACTAAGTGGCTACAGTGCGGAGTAAGAGGGTGAATTTTCACCATTCACTGTGTGCTTTTTCCGCGTCATTTGGAGGTCAGGATCCCTAGACAATGCCAGGCAGCCAAGGTAGGTGGCTGAGCTCTCTGTGGGAGGACAGGCTCCAGGGTGCTCCTGTTCCCCCCCCCCCCCCGGCAGCACTTGCACCTTTGGGTTCAGGCTAGCACGCAGGAACTGGGACTCCCACCAGGTTAACTTTCTTCAGACCAGAGCTCAAATTGAGAACATTGCCCAGGATGCTGAGAAAGGATAAGGATAGGCCCCAAGCCTCAGGCCAGGAGTTGGCCTGATCTTACAGCTGAAAGCCATCCATGCCAGTTGCCCTAAGGCTCAGAAGCCTGGTTCTAGAAGCACAAAGATAATCTGCCCAGCAGTCTCCAGGTGTGGTGTGCTCCATGCACAGCAGCACCCTGCCTGGGAATGGTAGGAAATGCCCAGCCTCTACCCAGACCTATTGAATAGGATGTTCTGCATTAGTTTCTACTCTGAAGAAATTCTACTCTAGAAACACTTTACTTCTTTAAGACGAAAGATGGAGGTTGAGGATTTAGCTCAATGATAGAATGCTTGCCTAGCAAGCTGGAAGCTTTGGGTTTAGTCCTCAGCACCAAAACTAAAAAATAATAAGCCTCAACTAAAAAAAAGACGAAGGACAACTTCAAGGACCTACTGGGATTGATGATTCAATGCTGATGTGTAACTATTCTCCACTTCACTTCTCTAAAACCAACCTTGGCCACTTCTCAGAGCCAGAGACCCTCAGCCTATCACATGCCATAGAATGGGTCCAGAGAGTGAAGGATGAACTGCTAGTCTTCTTGACATGCAGAGCACCAGGCTGTTTGCTTGGGAGAGTGGGCTGAAGGAGATGAGCCTACACTAGACTTGAAAAGAGGAGAGTAGAGGTTCCCTGAAGCTGAGCCTAGGCCACTTCTGCATGGTGCCAGGACGGCACAACACAGCTGGGTGCAGGAGGGAAGGGAGACAGAAAATACCAGTTAGAAAATACCAGCCCTCCAACTCGACATACTGTTTCTCCAGCGTCTGCTGCATGCCAGGTCCTCAGGAAGGGCAAGAAGGTCGACTCTACAGCCACAGTCCTTGGACCCAAGTCCCACTGGGGTGACTTCAGCCTCATACAGTGATGGACATGACAGCTTCTTTTCTAGGTGGCATTGGAATCTTCCCTGAGTGTTTATAGCCTTTCCTTTCAGTGGTTACTGGCTGGATCATCCTAGTTGTTCTAGCTTTTGACTGTCACCCCTGTCACTTACTCCTGGAGCTTAATAAGTTATGAAGTCTCTCCATATCAGCACTGCAACAGTAACCTACCTACCTCAGAAGTTAAGACTGTGATACTATAGTGAACTGAATGTGTTTACTTGAGTAAGAAACACCCAACTAAATTAGATCAGCATGGCTCTGGGTGTGGCTGAGGAGATTGACTGAAGGCAGAAAACCCAGCCTGGGGGGACTTGTCACTTGAGTGGTGGAAATGAAAGGGAAACTATAGGAGAAGGAACAAAGAAAGAAGCCTTGCTTATCTTTCTTCAGAAGAGCACCAATCTCCAACTACACCTTGAAGTGGTCTCCTCCATTGTGGACCATTTGGCCTTCTCATACAGACTTGTATGGGACTCTACACTGAATAAATAAATATATATATAATGAAATTTGTTTCTCTAGTAAGCAGTGACTGACACAAGGACTAAGAGGACTAAGAAGTTAACTTAGGATAGTGCTCAGAATGGTGCCTGGTGTGTAACAAACTCAGTAAATACTAGTAGGGGGAGGTCCTTGCTCCTAAAGTATAAACAGTGAGCTTTCTCACATTAACATGTCCAGGAGAGTGGCCAGACTTGCCCAAGGCAGAAGAAGCCTGGCTCCCATGATGACCATGCTCCAGACCCTGACTCCCGCCCTAGCTTGGAACTGAAGAGGCCACGATGGCTGTGGCAGTGGTTCCATGGCCCACCTCCAGCCAGAACAGAGCCGTGGCGCTCACCGACACGCTTTCTCCTCCTCAGAGCATGTGGGTGCTCTGCCTCAGCTCCGGAGCAGCTTCTTGGAGCCCATTCAAATGCAGAGAAATATTTAGATCCAATCAAAATCATTCCAGATTGTTGGCCTTTTATTTTAGATAAACAGGATAAGCAAACTTGGTCTGAATTAAAACTGGTAATAAATACTCTCTTTTTCTGTCTTTCTAATTGCCCAAAGCCAAATGTTCTAAGTCTAAATGCCTTCTAGGGAATGTGGGAAGAGTTTGGGAGTTGTTCGCTTATTTAGTTAACAATAAAAATTCCTCATATTACACAGACCTACATGTGATACCCACAATAGTGTTAAGAAGAACAAAGGAGGCCTCAATCTCATACCATACTAATTGTGATAGTTCGTGTGTATTTGTCGCCCAAAGCCTCATTCAGTCATTGAGGCACAGTTCTACAGTTTGTGATTAATTCATGATCCAAGGCTGGGACTATGGGTCTGAGTCCTGCTGGGACTATGGATGGGAATACTACCCCCAGCATGGGGCGCATAGCCTGAATACAGTATAAGAGAGACAGACTTGCTCTCTGTTGCCATTACTGCTGCTTCTCCTCCCTTGCTCTCTGCTCTCTGCCTCTGCCATGAAAGGTTGCCCTATGCCTTGTGCCACTCTGCCTTGGAGCCAGCTGAGTATGGACTGAAACTTTCATTAACTGTGAGCTAAATAAACCTTTTCTTCCTTCATTTTGGGTGCCAGGTATTTGTCCCAGCAGGGAGAGAAGAGTAACTGAGACATCAATGGTGGTGCACTGAAGTCACATGTGCTGAAGTGGGCAGTTTGTAGCACTGAAAGCTTTGAAAGGCTTGCCATCACTGCACTAGACAGCTGGGTATGGAAGCCCAGTGACTACAGATGGCTTAGCCATAGCAATATTTATTATGGAAATAAAGAAACAAAACCAGTGCAGTGGAGATGTACACCCACTTCCTGGTCACTAAGTGGAGCCCTCGTTCAGCAGAGCTTCCTCACACACATAGTAAGGCCCACCACTGTTGACCTCAGGTAGAGGCAGCTGGGCCGGCCCTGTCCCCGAGATATGCTGAGACAGTGACTGAGATAGGTGATGCGCACCTGTAATCCCAGCATTTGGGAGGCTGAAGACAGGAGGATCAGTATGAGTCTGATCTGTGTAGTGAGATCCTGTAGACCCTGTACTAAATGCATAATAAATAGACAAATAAATAAAATTTTGAAAAAGAAGCAGCTGGGCACTAGTGTGAAAAATGGGTGACACCCGATCATTGCACTGCCACCACCACCTCCACTCTGCACGCACCACTGTGCCATGGTTGTAAACATACTCAACTACTTTCTGGACAAACAAAAGATTTAACTACACAAGTTCTATAATCTAAAATGAGCATTTGGGAATGGGACAGAATGAAATATTTTTAAAATATCCAAAGATAAATAATATGCAAGATTAATATATAACTTACCTGGAGAATATGCAAACTGATGTGATAGCTGCATCTCTCCAAGCAGACCTGAGCAGGCAATATCACTTATAACCCCAAAGCAAATGAACTATACAAAATACCCCATGTCCAGAAGTGAGTACAAACATTTGGGTCTTCAAACTCCCAAAGTGAGCTCCCTCTTCTTAGACTAGAAAGGAGGGAAGGCAGGAAAGGAGAGAGGGAAAAGAAAAGGAAGAACAACTTTCTATCCTAGGAAGTCACCTAAGGACACCAACACCCTTTCATCTAGTCTTTCACGTTGCGTGCGGCACAGTGAGCAGCACCGCCCTGCTTTTGTTAGTTAACAGGTAATGATTTCAGGAGAGGCACCCAGCGCATGAGTCTATAACAGTGCTTCTCCTTCCCAGGCGAGGAGGAAAGCCCCCAAGAGGAGGGCAGCGCGATGCCCGTCGGCGAGCTCCATCAGGCCGCCCCAGCACGGCACACGACGGTGGCCTGAACAGGAAGAGCGTGGCCACGGGTCCGCATTCGCCCCTCCAGATAGCTCTAATTACTTTTTGGCCTTGAAACCTAATACATGCCCACCTCATTATCCTGTCTGAACCAGATGTTAAACTTTTCCTTCGGATTCCTCTAAATGTCCACGGCCAGATTAATTTTTCTGTCAGACAAACTAGCAGCAGCAGAAGCCAGGCTGCTCAGCCCCAGGGCACCACGTGGACTCCCTGGCTCTGCTGCCTGCCAGCCCCGCTAGACGGCCCCAGCAGAATCCTCTCTGCAAACAGAATAGCTTCGCCTCGACGCGCCTGTCTAATTCACCCGGAACTCCATCCCTCACTGTTTCCCACCTTTTCCAAGTTCTTCAACATCAAATTAAAATTATATTATTCTATGAAGCCTTCTCTAACTCTCCTAGTTCTAAGAGTGTTTCTTTCCCAAGTTCCAACAGCAGTAAAATTCTGGGACTTTATTTTCATCCTATACAGAAAAATCGGTGCACGAAAGCCACAGTGCAGTGGACATGAGTTGTCAGCTGTGTACTATAATCTGTCACCCTTCTAAGGTAAAAAGTATATAAAGCAGTATCTTATATGGTTTCCCAAATATAACAGCTAAAACTACCATTTTATTTTAAAGGAGACAAAAATCAATGCAAGCAAAAATATAAAATAATTAAAATACTATACTCACAATCTAGAGTATACACCCTACACTCACACATACCACTAACGGGAGGGCAACTGGTCAGGCACTTGAGAATGAAACACAGGAGTGCAGTAATAGAGGCAGGACCTGCTATGCAACCTGCTGTGTAAGTCCACAACTTCAGTCTCAAAAGATTTTCACATGGAAATGTCCACTGCTCCCTTTGTTGTAAAAAGCAAATAGTAGAAATAGCCCAAAGTTCAGCAACCATAGAAAGAATGAATAATGTGAATCAGTCAGTACAACGGTTTATCAAAGTACACCAACACAAATGAATGAACTCAGCTACATGCAGCAAAGGAGATAAACCCCACAAAGATAAAATTGAATGAAAGAAGCCAATCACAAATGAAATGGGGATTGGAAAGGCACACAAAGGTGTTTCTGATGTACTGAAATTTTCTGTTGGTTGATTGGGAAGCCAGTTACATGGATGGGCATAGTTTGTGAACATCAAATTCTGCATTTCTGATAAGCACAATTTCTTTTATGCATGATACAATATATTATATTTAAATTATGCGTGTGATTATCAACAGTGATCCTTAGGACAGAGGCACAGGTGTCAGGGCTGTGTGCTCGCCCAGTCACACAAGCCCCTGCACTCACAGGGTCCCTCACCTGGGTCCGTGCTTTCCTGGTGCAAACTTACAGTTCTTAATAATCTTAGAAGCAGGGACCTACTTTTCCTTCTACCTTGAGCTTCACCAATTACATAGCACATTCTGAGTAGGGATTTATTGCTGGTTTCTTAGCACTAGGAATCCAAAATTCCTTCAGTAGCAGATCCAACAAAATTCACTGGATTGAAGAGACTCAACCTCTGACACACTTTTGGATACCTTTTCAGAGAAACTAGAACAAGAGCTGCCTTTCTTTAACCACAAAGTCCCAGAGAAGCCAGTTGGTTTCAAAGTCCTAGTAGATTAGTGAAAAGTGGAGAGGAGGAGTGGAGGGGCTGTTACACTTTGTGTCTGCTAAGTTCCTGCATAAGAACCGTTTGGTTCAACCAGACACAGAATATTTCTACCTCACTCACAGGTTATGCCATTTCTGGCCTGTTGCTCTGCCAAAGAGCAGACTGATAAACCTAGGCACTGCTGGCTCTGCTTGCCCCAGCCCCCCATTACCCCTCCTAGGGAACAAACTGCCCTGGGGTTCAGGTGGTGCCTACTATTCCCCCGGGGACAGGGCTTTTCTAATCTGGGTGTGGTACACATGCCTAGTCAAGCGTCACCAACTGTCATGTGCCTATTCAAGTTTCACCAACTATTAGAGACTGGGGAAGGATGAGCCTTGTCCAGGAGCATTAACAGAGTTAGGCAGGTGTCAGATCAGGGCTTCTAGCCTGGCTTCTCATGGTACCATGGGGACATGAGGCTTCCACCTGGCCCTCCCTTATTTTAGTTCTTCAATCATTCAGAATATGAGCAAAGAAAGGAAGACTGAGGTTTCTGACCTTCTAGAGAATGACTGTGCTCTGTCTTCCCTTTAAGAACGGCAGCCATCTTGTGTGAGAGACCCCCTTAGAGGGTTCCATGACTACATCCAAATGATGAAAACTAGCTTCCACACTGGCCTCTGTGAAGCAGAAGTGCAGATGAAATGCCTTCTCCTCCCTTTAGTCTCTGAGAAGCCCATGTCCTTCCCTTTCCTCTCTCCCTCTGCTGGGTGCCTTTGGAAGCCTATCTCACTGTGCAGATGGATTCCCAGTAGGGAATCCAGCAAGTAGACATCTGACCCTGAAAATCATTATCTGCTGAATTAAAGCCAATTCAACACTGTGGGTTGAGCCACTGACCCCACAGCTTGTCCATTTCCTCTATTTTCTGCCAGAATTTTGCTCACAGTTAATCTGCTGAAGGCCCGGGAGATTTTCAGGGGTTATTTCACATGAAAGAAAGACCGCTTTTATTTTCAACTGAGACTAGATTAAATTCCCAGGGGACAGCTTAGTCAAGAAGCCACTCCTGCTGACTTCGGGTAACCAGTCTGGTGGCTGCATTCAATTTTAATTAGCCCCAAGGAAACCTCTTCCTCTCATGTGACAGTAGCAATAATAACTTTTTCTCCCTTTTTGTACTATCTACCAACAGAATTCCACATAGGAGTTATGCATTTCTGCAGCTTGCTCCTCTTCAGAGAAACTATGCCCTGGTGGTTTGTTCTGTCTATAGGGTGCTCACTTGACTAATTTTATGTAATGTCACTTTCATTCTTAAGTTTCTTTACACTGGCTCGTTCATCAGTGACATTCAATGTGCTAACCCTACCTCCAATATTTTATGTTTTTCAGTATTTTATATACAACTCTCAAACACACTCCCTGATGGACTGCAACCCACTCTAAGTTCATCCTGATCTGCTTTGTGGGTACCAAAACTCCAAGACCTAAAGCCCAAGGCTCCCATGAACATACCTGAAGCTATACTGAAGTTTAATAATTATCAAACAGGTAGAGTGATGATGGTGAATTAATCTTAGAGAAACCACTTACAGTATACCCAATGTTATATTTTATTTTAAATAATAGATATTCACATTGATTTTTAAAATATAAAATACACTGTAAAGAAGTAAAGATCAAATATTCTTGATAGGGGGGATGCAACAAAATATATCTGGCTCAGTTACTCTTCTCTTGTTGCTGGGAGAGACACTTACCTGACACCCAAAACCAAGGAAGGAAAGCCCTCAGGAACTGGAGGTTTCAGTCCATACTCAGCTGGCTCCAAGGCAGGGAGCGGCACATGGCAGACGCAGCCATTCATGGCAGCAGCAAAGAGCAGAGAGCAAACAGTAGAGGCAGGGGCAACAATGGCTACAGAGAGCAAGTCTGTCTTCCTTCAGCTGCATTCACACTATCCGTCCCAGGCTGCGTGTAGTACTCACACCCATGATCCCAGCAGTATGAAGACCCCTAATCCCAGCCTTGATCATAAATTAACTTCAAACTCTAGAAGTCCCTGTCCCATGGCTTCATGAGGTTTTGGAGGGGGGGACAAGTAGACACAAGCCATAACAATAACATCTCACAATGGAGGTCATCAAACCTGGAGCTGAAAGAAGTAGAATTATTTTTGTCAAACTACCCTAGAAGTACAATATTAGCCTGTGTCCCCAGAGCCAAAACTAGGTTTCACTGGGCTTTGTTCAGGCTCCTTTCCCTACTTGGAAGGAGCTGCAGTATTCACCTTCACTGTGGATGTTGTCTCCTGGCTTCTAGCACAGACTTCAGCTTTCCAGAAGAGACCCGTGAGCTGCCCCATATGGACTCACACAGGACACTGGAGTGAGCTTCAGGCCTTTGCCCTTCCCCTGGATCCTTTGGATCTCCAGCGTGCAGACAGCCCTTTTGCACTCTTCCATCTATACCTGATGCTATAGGCAGCCATTGTAAGCCTACACTGTAAATCCATGTATATATTTATATATCCTGTATTAAATCTGTTCCTCTACTGAGGATTGGCTGATACAGATTTTGGTATTGGTAGTGGGGCTAGAGCAACAGAATTGTAAAGAAGAAAATTTAATGTCTTTCATGGTCCTGAAGTTGGCTTTCTAATTGGACAAGACCTAAAGACCCCATAGTCTCTCCTAATAATGTGGGAAACACTCATATCCCTTACTGTGCAAACTATTTAAAGTGATACACAACATAGATCTCTTTGATTATCCTAATTCACCACTTGTGAGACTCAAAGAATTTAGCAACTCTATGCGTGACACTTAATATTGTTGGCAGAGGGAGGAATACAGTAAGGGTGACTGTTGCTCTCGGCATCTCTGGACAAACCAATGAAGGAGATTAATGAGCTCAAAACACATTTGGGAAATTTAATGTCTTCTAACTGTGAAGACAAATTAATAAAGGAAAATAAAGTCTTCAAAGGTGCAAATTCCCAGGTCCAGAAACACATAAAGAATATAAAAGTTTCTAAGTGTGTCCTAAAAGAGAATTTCCTCTTCTTTGGCCACAGAGCTGAGATGGCAGAAATTATGAAAGCCCAAATACAGGCCCTCATAGTTCAGTCACCTGAAATACAGAGAAAGTGTAATGCTCAGCTTGGAGGGTGTCTGAAGTTAAGATGAGGACACTAGTGGGAAAAGAATGGGGCCCTATAAATTGGAGTGAAGGTATTTGGGAGGGTCTTGATGAGGCTAGGGATGTTATACACCTAGATTATAATGAGATTATTTTGCCAGAGAGAGATTCCCCCCACATACAGTGGCAGAGGCATCCCCCCTCAACCCCTTGTAGCACTGGCCTCTCCTCTCATACCTGAAGAAATTCATCCTGTGTTGATGAAGCATGATAATGCTGACACTCTTCAGGACCCACCCTCACCACCTTGCTTTGCCAGTAACCAGGCACAAATTGTAGGAAGCTTCTAAAAGTGAGGTACACAATGTTGACAACCTACCATTTGCCTTGAAAAACACTAAATTCCAATCACAGTAGGATTCTTGCTGGCATCTCCCCTCCTCGTAGAACCATAAGACTACACAAGAATATGGGACTTACACGGGACCTGAAGACATGGACAAAGAACTGTGTCTTTAAGGAGGCTGATGTCAGCGCTTATGCTCACTGTCCAAGCCCACATGATCAAGGTAAAACATCTGAGTCCATCCCTACCAAGGGACTCAACTTAATTACCTCTGAAAGCTATGGTCTCCAAAGACAGCACATTCTGAGGCACTAGTAATGTGAAAAACAAACTTTTGGGGGTACACATTTATCCCCATAGCACTCCCATTTCATATATGAAATCATCGACTCAAAAAAATTAATTTTACCAAGTGATAAAGCCAAGATTTGAACCCAAATCTGTATGACTCTCAAGGTCATGGATTCAGCCACTATACAATGACCAGGAGCTAATTCCCTTCCCCTGTCCTATCCCTTCCACTGCTACCACAAGGCAACCCAAAAGGTCTGACTTATTGCAGGCAACATGACAAGCTGATGATTTCTGTTCATCACCTTGTGACCCAGAACATTCCCTTGAGAACTGCCTTACAGTGCAGTAGATCAAAAGAGACCCGTTTGTCCAGTTGAGGATTCAGGCTCTCTTACAGCATCTAGCACCAGCTAAACTCTGACCACCCAAGTTAATCACGTATTTCAGATGCTCTCAGTGTTCTGCCCTCACCTAGTAGCTTATTTCTTTCAGGTTCTGCCTAGAGTAGGGCAAGTAAACCTTTTAGAGACAAGTGCCCCAACTGCAATCCAAAATCCTTTTATTTATTGCAAAGCGCAACCCTGAAATACTGAAGTTTCCATTTAGAAAACAAAAAATTCATACATTAACATCTTTTATCCTAAAAGAAAAAATGTGCGCCATAGGTTTGCCTATGTATCCTAAGTATCCTAGAGTATCCTAAGGTAAGCACCTAAGACAATTCTAGCAATGTATATTATCCAATAATTACTTCAAAGGGCTGAATTGGCCAGATTATCACCTTCTTGTCAACATTTGAATTCTAATTCTAACCAAGGTATAATGGATATTATGGCAAAATAATTATATAGCATATAATAGGTGTTATGACACATTGAATAGCTCTAGTTTTGAGTCTCTGAACCTACTTATTCTACAAAGCTGCCTGCTACTGCTTTGTCTCTTGATAGGACCAGGGCCACTGGCAGAATTTGAGGAAGGTGGGAGGAGTAGCCACTGGGCCTTCACACCAGGTCACTTTCTGTCCCAGAAACCAACCACATTCTAGTGCTGAAATAAAATAGACCAATAAAATGCGGCCCACACATGGCTCTCTTACCTACTTCTTTTCCTCTTCCTCTTTATCTGAGGATTTGGGCATTTAATGATCGAACAGGTTATAACTCCAAACCCAGAGAGATGGTAATGTGCACAGTTCATCCTCCCCAGATCTATGCCTGAAAGGTAGTCTCTTGGGGTAGAAACAAGAGTCATCTCACCAGCAACTCTATGTCACCTATGGCTCAAATGAAAACAACCAAGAATGTCATTGCTAACCAATATGTTTTTTCCATTGAAATATGCTAATTAAAAACCAACACAATGGCTAACAAACATAACAAAAATACCAGTTCTCCTCTACAAAAATTAAAATAGCACCCACTTAACTTCTGCTAAACATAGGGAATGGTTCAAGGAGAATGCAGGCAATTGGAATTCATAGGTAATTCTAAAGCTTATCTCCTGCAAACCACAGCAAATGAGCTCATTTTCAGAGACTTCAAAAGCAATTCTAAAATCATAAACAGAACTGGAAATTATGTAAATGCAATACACACACACACACACACACACACACACACACACACACACACACACACTGATTTAGGAGGAACTCGTGGGAATCAGCCCAGATCTCCATCCAGGCTTGAAATGCTCCTGCCAAGCCCTTAGACTCTGTGTTCATAAACTCATTGCTCATTCAAGACCTTTGGTCTTAATGCAAATTAATTAAACTGCTGTGTGCTCATTTGGCCATTATTGAGGTTTTAAAATAATTAAGAGTAAAGGCAACTGATTAAACCCTTTCTGAGCTGTTGTTGTAATTTATGAATTATGTAAGTTCCACATCCATGAGTCCTCTGTGACAGCAGATTAGCTGGGAGATATTCATTAAGTTGGAGAAAAAAGGCCACAGAAGCTGTGATGTCCTTTTGTTTTCTATTCCCTGACGGCATTCTAGAAGGCTCTCTGTAAAGGCATAGAAACAATATAATTTATTTCTATAGAATTTTATAAATAGGATCATATATTTTATTACACTCAGTTCTTCTACTAATCTTGGGATTTTGACAAGGCTGTTGTTGTTTCCTTTGTTTTACAGGAAAATAAAATGAAGCTTAATGGAGTTAAGCACCTCCCACAGAAAATTAGCAAGGCGATAAAGTCAAATGTCCTGGTCCACTGACTCCCAAGCCAGTAGGTCCTGGTCTCTCCCCCGAGAACCACATGTCCACCAAAACACATCCTCAGTTCTCCCATTTTAAGTGCCTCAAATTTCTAAAGAGAAAGCTTCATTATTTTAGAGTAGCAACATAAAAACAGAGAACTTTCTCTAAAAGGAGAATTTTTTTTGCTAACCCTTCTCTTTCAACTCCATTAAAACCACAAAAAGGCAAAAGATAGAAAAAAACAACATTTTTTACAAGGAAAGAAGACACGCCTGAAGCATCAGCTATAAAGCTCAGCCTGTGAAATACTGTGAGAACTGAGAGTGGAAGGGGCTCAGCGAGCGCTGACTCACCGAGCCTGGAATTCACAGATCACACAAATCTTCCACAGAGCAATTACTGCCAAGAAATAGCATTAGTCTTCCATAAATCCATACAGAGAGATTTTTTTAAAAAATTAGTAAATGTTTCCTAGATCATTGTAGGAGGGCAGCATAATTTGAATACCTAAACCCAACAAGGAACATTACAAGAAAGGAAAAACACATAACATATACATGCATGATTACTAGAATTCAAAAATCTTAAGCATATTATCAAAAGAATCCAATAATATATAAGAAAGATTATATACTATGACTAAATTGAATTAATTCTCAAAGTGCAAGGGGAATTGAACTTTTGAAATGCAGTCATTTACACAGAATGAAAAAAATCAGTTTTGTTTAATATGTCAGAAAAAATATTAATAAAATTCAACACATTCATACCCAAGTCTCAGCAAAGTAGGAATAGAAATGAGCTTCCTAATCTAATTAAAGCTACCCACAGTAAACCAAATGGATTTACAATGCTTAACAAAGAAACAGTGGAAGCTTTCATTATGAAATTGGGAATGGACCAAGAATGAATTTATTAACTATTAGCCACATCATATTGAACTAATTTAATAAATATACCCTAAAAAGGCAAAAGAAAAGAAAACTGCTATTACCATGAAAACACAATTGTGTTTGAATATGTACAAATAAGTGATGGATAGGTTATTAGATTTTACAGAATGGGAAAGAAGAGGGGAGAAAAAAATTAAGCTGTGTTATGTAAAGGTACCAACTCCATGAAAGGAATACAGACATACTGAAAACGCGTATTAACAAAAATTTAAAATATGGTCAAGATCAGTGCAGAGAAAACTCTGAAGTACTGAGAGAGTTAAAATAGAACTGAAATAGAATGTGAAATATACCATGGGTTCTGAACTACAAGTTTCAATATTAAAATGTCAGTTTCTTCCAAATGATCTATAGATTCAATTTCAAATCACAGCAGGATATGTGTGTGTGAGGAGGGGGGTCTAATTTGATAAATCAGTTTTAAAATTGACATGAAGGGCCAGCCAAATAGCTCAGCAGATTAAAGTGCTTACAAGCAGGTGCAGAAGCTAGGGGTTTGATCCCCAGCCTGCCGTGCTGGCCCCACCCTTAGGGCGCACTGAGACAGCGATTGAGACTGGGCCTGGTGGCTCGCACCTGTAATCCCAGTGCTTGAGAGGCTGAAAACAGGAGCATCATTACAAGTCCAGTCTGTGTAGTGAGACCCTGTAGACCCTGTACTAAATACATTAAAAAAACAACAGAAAATACTAATAATAAAAGAAAGAGAAAACACAAATAGATAAATGAAACAGAATACAAAGTCCTGAAACAATCAATGTGGTGTGGATAGTTAACATAGGACAAGTGTGGCACTGTGTCTGAGTTACTCTTCTCTCATTGCTGGGACAAATACCTGACACTCAAAATAAAGGAACGAAAGGTTTATTTTTCTCACTGTTACTGGAGGTTTCAGTCCACATTCAGCCGGGTCCAAGGCAGAGCAGCACAAGGCAGAGAGCAGCTTTTCATGGTGGAGGTGAAGAGCAAGAATGCAAGGGAAGGGTAGCAGCAGCTCAAGCAGCTAGCTTTTCTCCCCTCCTTACATTGTAATGCAAATTACCTGCCCCAGGGTGGGTGCAGCATCCACACCCACAGCGATCAACTACAAACTCAGAAGCCCCCCAAGATTGCATGAGGCTTTGGGGGGGACACCTAGACACAAACCATAATACACTGAAAGCCATAGGGAAAGATGGCCCTGTCATTAGGGATTACTAATCAAGTAGATATCCACATACAAAGAAATGACACCCTATGCCTACTTCATGCTATCAAAATAACTAATTCTATGGGAACTGCATATTTAAATATAAAATGCAAAACAACGAATATTCTAAGTTATGATTAATAGAACTTGACCTTGGAGGAAGCAAGAACTTCTTAAAAAGACACAAAAATCTAGTACTCATAAAGAAACAGATGGAAGAGTCAAGTAGAAATAAGAACTTCCATTCATCAAAATATTCCATTAAGAGTGTGAAAAGATAAACCACAAATAAGAAATGTTCTCATAGTACAAGTAACTAAAAGACCCAAATATGCAGACTGTACAAAGAGCTACTACCAGTAGATAAGAGACAGACAGTTGTATATAGAAATATTTAAAAGGGCAGGTCACAACAATGAACAGTTGGGGGCCTGGGTAGATAGGTCAGTAGAATAAGCACCTGCCTGGCAAACGCAGGTCCTGAGCTCAATCCCTGGTACCAGTGGGGGGAAAAAAAAAGAACAGCTAGATGGCTCATAAACATGAAAGTGTGGCTGAATCCATCAGGGAAAACATGTATTAGAACTCCAATAAGACATCACTGGAATAATCTCTGTTATAGCCAAAGTTAAAACCTCAACAAAACCAAATCTGTGCAATAATTCAGAACAACTGAAACTCCCAGACACTGCTGCTGACAGCATGTCAGCCTAACCAATTTAGGAAGTTAGCAGTATTCATTAATGTTGAACATACTCAATGACCCAGGACTCCTCACCTGTATGTATATATTATTTAAAATTTTTAAATCATATAAGGTTAAAATTATAAAGATAAAAACAATATTATATATAGAAAAGTTCATAGCGGCATTATTTGTAATAGTCTCCAAAGTGAAGACAGGCCAAGTGTTCTACACCATGAAAAATGTTAAGTTCTTTATGGTTCTTGTACACACTGAATTCAGTTCAGCAAGAAAAATACCTCACTGTAGTAACATAGCAACATGGATAAACCTCATGTGCATGACGTTGTGCAAAAGAAGCCAAAAGAGGGGGAATATATGATGGAAGATCCACTCACTGGAGCCTGAAAATGAGCAGAGCTGATCTATGACAATGGGAGTCTGCATGGTAGGATGGTAGATACTTTGGGGGAAAGTGGAGGAGCAGAGGGGTTGTTGGATAACAAGATGCAGCAGAGGTGCTTCTAGGACGCTGTTCTGGTTTGTCTAGTTGTTCCCCCAAAGCCTCATGCAGTCATGGGGTGGACTTCTAGAGTTTGGGATTAACTCATGATTCAATGGGATTATGGTTGTGATTCTGGGATTATGGATGTAAGTGCTGCTGGGATTGCAGGTATGAGTACTGCACCTAGCCTGGGGCAGATAGCCTGAAGGCAACCTAAAGGAGATGGACTTGCTCTCTGTACTCCTCTCTTTGTTGCTGCTACTCTTCCCATTGCTCTTGCTGTGTTGCTGCCTTCCACCACCATGAAATTCTGCCCTCTGCCATGAGCCGCTCTGCCTTGGAGCCAGCTGAGTAAGGACTGAAACCTCCACTAACTGTGAGCTAGATAAACCTTTCCTTCCTACATTTGGGTATTTGTCCTGGCAAGGAGAAAAGAGAACTGAGACAGATGCTGAAATGTTCCTCTTGCGTAGTGTGGACATTTCTGGACTATACAGTCTTTTGTGTCTGGCTTCTTTCATCACCCTGTTTTCAAAGTTTATTGTAAGATGAATCAGTTCTTGGTTCTTTTTATGATTGAATAATGTTCCATTTTATGTGTACAGTAAATTTTAAAATTCATTCATTAGTTGAGAAATATTTGAGTTGTTTCCATTTTGGGGAAATTATCTATAATGCAGCCATAAATATTCCTGCATAATTTTAATACACACACTTTTAAGTCTTAGAAATAACATTGCTCAATTGTTGCTGGCAACCTAATGTTTAACATTTAAAAATAAACTGCAATCTGCTTTCCAAAGAGCTGTACCTATCTACATTTCTACCAACAATATATGAGCATACGGATTTTTCCACTTCTTGCCAGCATACATTATTGACTGTCTTCCATTACACCCACTCTAGGATGTGTGAAGTGGTACTCATGATTTGGACCTGCATTTCCCTGATAACTACAATGACAATGGCCACAATTGTTCATGTGTCTATTGGACATTTGCATATCTTCTTTGGAGGAATATCTACTCAAATCCTTGCTCAAATTTTGTTGCTCAATTGTCAGAAAATTTTTTATATTCATAATAAAAGTCCCTGATCACAATTGTTAAAAATATTCTCTCACTGGGTTGTTTGCATTTATTGTGTGAAGTCTTTTTGAATACAAGGGCTTTTAATTTTTATGATGTTCTCCTACGTTTTTGTTTTGTTACTTGTATTTTTGTCTTGTCTAAGAAGTACCTGATTGATTTCAGTTCAGAAAGATTTACCCCTGTGTTTTCTTCTAAGACTTTTATTTTTTTATTTTAAAGAGAGAAGATAAAAAATAAATTATATCTATCTATCTATATGCCAACATAATTATATTACTTATTTCTTTTAGTCCACTGAAAAGTTCAGTTTCTTCTCAGAGTTTTACAGTTTAGGCTCTTACACTTAATCCCATGATCTACTTAGAGTTAATTTTTATATGCTATGTGGCAGAACCTGGAGATATTCTTTTACGCATGTATATCCACTTGTCTGTCCCAGTATTGTTTGTTCAAAGATTATTCTTTCCTAGGCTGGATAGATAGCTCTGCAGCATAAGTGGCTACCTGTCAAACATTAGGTCCTGAGTTCAGTCCCTGTTACCACGAAAAAAAGATTATTCTCCTATTAAATTATAATTTCTAGGGCCAGTCCTCTTCCATTTACCTACATCTATCTTTGGCAGTCTCACTTAGTTTTGATTACTCTTGCTGTGTCATATTTTGAAATTGGGAAGCATAAGTCCTTCAACTTATTCCTAGACTGTTTTAGCTATCCTGAGTCTCTTGCATTTCCTTGTGAGTTTTAGAATCATCTTGTCAGTTAGTTTTAGAAAAAAAGAATCAGTTTAAATTTTGAAGTGTACTGAGAAGAAAGATTTATACTAATAGTATTTAGATAAGATATCGTAGCTGCATCTTGTACTTGAATAACCACTAAGTAGACAACAATGTGCAATGTATTAATTATTGAAACTGGGCTGCTAACCTGTTTTGAAACTGTCTCATAGCGATTTCTTTCTCAATAAAATTAATTTAGAAAAGAGAAAATTTGAAGTGTACTACACTGATTCTATACATGAAATTGAGGATTATTATAACAATGTTATATCCTCCAATTAATTAACATTTTCTCTCCTTTACCTAGTTCTTATTTATTTTGATAAAGTTTTATAATTTTCAATGTACAATATTTTGCACTTCTTTTGTGAAACTTCTTATTTTATTTTTGAAGTGCTGGAAAATAGAATTGTTTTCTTAGTTTTATTCTGGGCTTTTTATCACTAGTATATGGAATTACATTTGACTTGAATACAGACCATACATCCTGTAATTTTATGGAACTCATTGGCTCTATAGTCTTTGGAGTTTTGTATATTCCTTAAGATCACATACATATAAATCAGGCCACCAGTAGAGATAGTTTTGCTGTTTGCTTTCCAAGTAGATACTTTGCATTTCTATCTCTTGTCCAATTACCATGGCTAGAAGCTCTAGTACAATGTTGAACATTAGTAATAAAAGTGGCCATCTGTATATTGTTCTTTATCTTTGAGAAATGAGTTTGGATTTTAAACATTAAGTCTTTTACAGGCAGTAGGTGTCTCATAAGTTTCTGCTATCAAATTGACAAAGTTCTATTCTGAAATTGTGCAGTTACTTTTCAAAAATTTCCCTTGTACAAATTTATGGAAAATATTTTGTATATGTGATACCGAAGCAAAAATATTTTGATAATTCAATACAAGGATGTAATAATTATACATATTTGAGGTGCACAGATTATACAAGTACTGATCAACTCAGGGTATTAAGCAGTGCTCAATTTTGCCTTTTTCTGAATCTATTGTAATAACTTCATATTTTACTGATATTGTATTATAGCAATTTTTATAACTTTGCCAAACTTTGCTGGATTGAGTCCTAGTTAATCATGGTATATGCATCAAGGTTCACTAGAGAAGTAGTTTTAATATAATATATATTATTATTATATAAAAGATTTATTAGGCTTACAGTGTCTGTCTGCAGAATCAGAGGTGGAAGAACACAGCATGACCGCATGCATGCTAGTGAGCTGTAGCATGTACTCAAAGGTCAAGGACCCGCAGCTCACAGTAGACTCTGGTGCGAGTTCATGTCAGAAAGCCAAAAAGTCTGCCCTGGAAGCCTGCAATGACTAGAGATAAGCACGCAAGGCAAAGGTGGAGAACAGAGCTCCTCTGAAGAAGCAAAGGGAAGACTTCCTTCTTCTTACCCTTCTTACCATTTCTGGGCCCCATGCCTGTTGGCTGGTGCCTTCCACTCTGGAGGGACTTCCCAGTTTGCAGCTTACATGTCATGCTCAGACACAGTCTGCTAGACATTTTTTTAATTCTTTAAAATCTTTTATTCAGGTGTTTACTTAGTACAGGGTATCACCACTAGGCTTGGACTTGTGGTGATCTTCCTGCGTCAGCCTCCCCAGTGCTGGGATTACAGGCATGCAACACCATACCTGGTTTCAGTGGCTGGCTTAGGGTGCTAGGGCCTGCATGGCATGAGATACTAGGGATAGAACCCGGGTCTTGGCATGTGTCAGGCAGGGACTTAGACTGCCGAGCTATCATCCCAGCCTGTGCTTGGCATTTCTTAATCCATTCAAGCTGATATACTAGAATTAGCCACCACAGTGTATAATCTTCTTTACTCCTACATGGGTTCACCAGTATTTATAGAGGACTTTTCTGTCTATATTCATAAAATATATTGATTGGTATTTATAAAGGATATTTCTTTTTTATTTTTAGTCTTTTTGAGACAGGGTCTCACTATGCAGTTCAGGCTGGCCTTAAGCTCACTTTGTAGCTCAGGCTGGTCTCGAACTCACAACAATCCTCCTGCCTCAGCCTCCCGAGTGCTGGGATTATTTTTGCATTGTCTTTGTCTTGTTTTATAGTCAGCTAAGACATGTGTTCTTCTTTCCTATTCTTCGCAAGACTGTGTAAAAGACTGACATTAATTTTCTTCTAAATGTTTGCCAGAGTTCACCAGGGAGGCTGTCTGGCTCTCAGCTCTTCCTCTGGGGAACACTTTTGATTACCAATCTATTTTTTCACTATTTGTTGTAAATCTATTCAGATATCCCACCACATTTAAAGTTCATTCTGGCAGCTTTATTCTGTCTATGAATTTTTCTATTTTTATTATCATAGTATTCTAATTTATCGAAAACTTGCATTTGAAACTGCTTATGGCCTTCCAACAAATGGCATAAGCTAAAGAAGTCTTGATAAGAACCCCAACCCTGAAGAGGGTCTCATGAGTGAATTCAGCAGCTGCAGTGCTGTGGACAGGCGAGGATCTGTGTGTCCCTGTGACTCCCATGCCCGCCTGGCGCTCACCTGGCCCTCCAGCTCCATGCAGATGCGCAGTGTCCAGCACACTGAGACCGCGTGTGTGTGTGCTGGCATCCGCACTGCCTCTCCAGCAGACTCAGCACTTCACTGTCAGGACTGAGTCCCAGCCAGAGCCAAGCTCCCCCGCGGTCCGACCTCTGACTAGGCAGACAGGACTCCCGTGATGGGCACAAATTAATTAGCATAC
Source organism: Ctenomys sociabilis (assembly GCA_004027165.1). Classification (NCBI taxonomy): domain Eukaryota; kingdom Metazoa; phylum Chordata; class Mammalia; order Rodentia; family Ctenomyidae; genus Ctenomys; species Ctenomys sociabilis. The sequence goes on from PVKA01004254.1 coordinate 42,639, forward strand.
AGAGAAGCTGGGGGTACACCTGAGCCAAAATAGCATAAAACTTAAAGGAGTTGATGGCAGAACAGAGAGTTAAGCACATGTAGATGCAAAGTTTTGATGATCTTTCATTGTCTTCTTTACAAATTTCAGGAAGCTTTTAAAGAAACTGGTATCTCATGCTGAATAGAAACATTCGTTTATGTTCAGCAATTAGTTGAGAATTTTTTTACCTCATTCATATAAATAATACTTGTTATGTTAATGGTGTGCAAACTATAACTTTAAATATCTTTTTAAAAATCTCATGCATGGTAAGATTTTTACAAAAGCATCAAATAAGGAGAGGTTATGTAATAAAAAAAGGAAAATAAATGTCTTGAGTATTTTCATGAGCCGCTGACAACGTTGTCCAAATTACTCAGATTAGTTTGTCTGAATGGAAAGCAAAGGATAACAGTTTTTGGACAGCAGGAAGAAGAATTCAAAAAGTTGACAGAGATCAGTGGACTCCGTGGCTGGGGAGATGTGCCAGGAACCCTGCGTGGCTCTGATAGCAGAGCAGGACTTGGGGCTACGGGGCACACGCAAGGGTGGATGACTGGTGTCCTGCATCTCTCTGTACTAAATGTACAGAGGGCTCCTTTAAAACACTTGGGGTCTGCACCAGAGCCCGCCGCTTAGTCCTGACACCACGGCCTTGGGCCAGAAGCCAGCACACAGAAATGAGGATGGGTAGCCCCTGCCCTCAAGCGCTCACAGTCTAATGGGAAAGAGGAACTCTTTAAAAAGCAATTTCAAGCACAGCAACAGAGGCCCAGTGGTTGGAGCTACAGCAGTTTCCCAGAGGGGGCAGTGATTAATTCAGTCTGGGAAGGCAGAGTCAACTCTATAGAGAAAAATAAAAATCAAAGGCTGTATTTGAGTTTATCAAATATAAAGTAAAGCAAACTTTGAGCTAGCACAGACTGCTTGGGGAACCAGGAGATGAGGGATGTTGACACAGGGGCCGTGGAGGGAAGAAGGCGGGAAGAAGGGAAGACCAAGGCAGACTCCAGCAGGCCCTTCTACACGGGACAGCAGGTCTATGGGGGAGGGTGGGAGCCGCTGAACAGGAAAGAAACTTCCCAACCTGGACCAAGAGACGGAGTGAGGGGACATAAGGAAAGCAAAATAAAAAGAATTAAAATGTCGGGTACACAGGTACTGACTCCCGGTGACGAATGTAGTCATGGGCTATAAACATGTACTACAATGTACTGCAAACATGTGCTGATAAAACATTAAAAAAAGAAATGTCCCAATTTATATCTTTAGGAAGAGACCTTGTTGGTCCTATGGAGGGTACCCTGGAGCATGTGGAAAGTCAGAGATTCCCACAGGGAATGCTCCATAGATATTGGGACATGACTCAGAGAAGTGGCGATGAGGTGACACAGAAGAAAGCAGTCACAGTTATCAGGGTGGCATCAGAGAAAGGAGTAAAGTGCAGCATGCGGGTAACTGGTAGGTGCGTGCAGGCGGTGGGCACAGTCCCAGGTGTGTTGGACTGGAGGTGCCAAGGGGGCACGCTAGGGAGGAGGCACACTTGGCAGCTTGGCATGCTCCCCCCTCATCCAGAAATAAGATCTGCCAGTCTTGAGGTGGCACCACTAAAGCTGCAAGAGAAGGTTACATCTCCTGGGGAGAGAGCACTGCGTGTGAAGGGGAGAGAGGAAGTGGCGCGGCTCAGGAATGAGTGGATTGATCTACAAAACAGACCGAGGAGGGATGATGAAAGAGGTCGGTGTGCCGGCGTGCTCTTGATCCCAGTGTTTTGGGAGGCTGAGGCAAGAGGACCACAAGTTCAGCCCCAATCTTCGCAGCTTTTAGTGACTTATGCAGATGCTTTCTCAAAATAAAAATACAAAAATGGGTTGGGAAGATAGCTCA